>CM065918.1:36157483-36447483 GCA_033439105.1 Magallana nippona | reverse complement strand
CTGCTATGACCTTCACAGTTGACCTTGAAAATAAAAAATATATTTTTAACTCAGCTTGTTGAAAAGTGTAGCTTAAATACTTCATATACCGGGTATGTATAGTTTTCATTTCACATAAATGGACAATCGGATACCTCAGAGACCGTACCAAAGTATTTAAAGAGCATTTTTATATAACAAACACTTTTCCATTTTATCTCAGTATGCACCGATTGATAAGATAGACAATAAAAATTGAAATTTTATCCATAGCCATAAAACTTATGAAGTTAAAGTCACTGCTGCTCCAGCAACCAATCAGTAAATCACATATTTGACCAAATAGAAGACTTGTGTTCAGGTAGCATGGATAATTTACAATTCATGCAGCTGGCAAATTGATTGTGAGGCTATGGGAAAAGACACAACCATAAGGAATAGTTAAAAATATTTAGAACTCTTGTATAAAATTATATAAAACATTTGCATAAGGTTCAAACCTTTAAAAAAAATCTAATACCCAACAATGTTCCAAAGTTAACTTCTTTATTAACATTTCTATAACACAGGAATAAAAAAATCATTTTAATTCACAAAGAATTCATCAAATCATATTCAATTCCTGGACATTTCATACATGTATATGAATGAACAGTCACGCTCTTGATAAAATTGCTAGGATAACATATATTTTTTTCAAATGTTTCATCTTCTCATCACATCATCTGAATTTTCATTCATTTTTTAGATTCTGAATCTTTCTTATCCGCTTCTTCTGGTGAAAATCCCACTAGATTAAGAGCCTGATTGGGATGAAGAACCACCATGGCAACAGCACCGCCAAGCAGTCCAAACAAAAGAGTTAACATTGTGCCCTTCTTCCCCCTTTCAACCATACTGAACCCAATTCCAGCAGTTGCAAATGACGATCCTCCAACAATAGTGATTTTTCTCTGTAGCTCTTTATCGGATCTTAATCTATCAACTAAAGCTGCGGAGTGTGCCTTCCCTATTGCAATTTTGTCCTTGACATCCTCAATTCTTTCCCATTGTGGTTCCATCATGTCGTTAAATGCTACCCTTGCTGAGTTTACAGAGTCCTTCAAAGTTGTATATTTCTCCTCTTTCAAAGTGTAAGAATTTTTCGCTTCAGGATTATTATAAAGGGAGATTTCCGCCACTTTGACAAGCGATTTATCTTTCTCCGTTTCAGCGTACACTACACCACCTGCTGCCAACAAAGGAATGGACCCGCATAACTTTGGTGTCCATCTTGATAGAGAATTCCAACTAAGTTTACAGAGAAGGTTCACCTTGGCCATGGTACTGCTCTTTGAAAGCGAAACCGGAAGTGGGGGGTTCAGGAACGACAACTGCAATTTGTCCTTACCCATGCTCAGAAATTGATTTTAACTGTCATAAAAAGCGACCAGTTGACTATGAAATATTTTACATTCTCTTTATGATATTATGGAGTGTACATCTGTTCATCAACACTACTTACTTGAAATGTCGTGAGCCTATAATCATGTTAATCACATTTTTAAGTTGTACCCCCCCCCCCTTTAAAAAAATCTAAGGCCTTAGGATATGCATGGTATGTGTGTGTCAATAACATGAATGCATAATAGACATACACATCCCCCTATATTCCCTTGATAAGCTTTATGCCTACTTGTCAGTAAAGCCCAAATATATGTTTAAATTCTATATATTTTGGTAAAATGAAAGTAGGAGTATTACCTTCGGGTTCGGAAAAGGTCAAAAAAGTAAAGCTAATTCCGACTAAATTATTTCGAGATAGCTTGACAATTCATAATGCTTTTTAGAGCTGTTTTACATACGTGATTAGAATAATAGCAGGATTATGAATATGGGGTTAAACAAGGAGATATCTTATAATAAGTACTTCTCTTATTAACATTTTTATTGAAGGCATTGTTGATGAAGTAATTGATCGAAAACAGGAGCTTGGAGCTTGGACTTTAGGTACTTGTGTCAAACAGCATTGTGACGTAGGCCTGTCTATTTCATTGTTGGCCACTTAGCCATTGCTCTTTGAAATCAACAAGATTTGTCTGGCTTTTGAGCTAAGACTATGCAATCTGTGTATATTCACTTGAAACCAGCGTCATTTTTAACTTGTTTTGACGCAAGAAAAAGATAGTTACATCCTACCGAAAGTCCAAGGTCTTGTTAAAATGGTTCTAAATGTAATCCTGTCCACATTGGTAATATAAATCTGTAAATTCTTTATTATAGTTGATGATATTATTTTACTATCTGAAAGCAAAAGTGTTTAAATGTCCTTGAAACACATTGCTCTAAATGGAAATTACAGGTTAAGATGAAAATGTTGAAAAATCAAAATTATTTTAATTAATTAATTCAAATGGTAAATTTTATGTTGATGAGTTGACTTATAATGAAAATGTACTTCAAACTGTGTCAAAATATTGTTATCTTGGTTTAACTTTAAAATGTAATGAAAGTTTTAACTTAACCACAGAAGTTCTCAAGCCGGAAAAGTTCAGAAAAGCTGACATTAAAATCAAGAAGACAATTTTTTGGACTGGATAACCCGAGTAAACTTTTGGAAAGTTTTTTATTTCCATAGTACATGTAAAACCAGTTCTATAATTCTATTGTAGTCCAATTTGGGGTTTATTTACTAAAATTGATGAAAATTCTGTTACAGAAAAATTTCACATGAAATTCATTGAGGAAATTTTAGGTGTACACAATAGCTCCTTGCAGAGCAGAACTAGATAGACTACCTTAATGGACAAGAGTACATTTTTCAAGTGTAAAGTTTTGGAATCATATTATTATCTTTGAAAATACGCTGGTGTTTAAAATCTATAAAGCAACAGTTCATACAAATTGATGGACAAAAAGCATGTTTCCATTTTTTTTTAACAATATAGGGTTTTCATTTATTATCGACAAGGGAAGTTCAGTAATACAATAAAACCCCCTTTATAAAGTTAAAAACAAAGAATAACAGACCAGTGTTTACAAGAACATTCAAAAATTTTTAATTCATCAAAGCTTAAATTTTATAAAGTTGTTTTTTGATAATTTTGAACGGTGTTTTTTGTTGTATTAAAAAAAATAGATATCAGTTTTTAGTAGTTTAAAATTAAGTTCACACAATCTTAATTGCCATAGAAAAAGTAGACACCTGTCTATTCCAATGCACGAAAGACTTAAGTTTGTAACATTATTGTAACACTGGAGCAATTAAAGATTAATTTAATTTTTTTATTCCAAATAAAAAAATATAACCTGTCTGGTCAAGGACGGATAAGATCCCAAGGATCAAACATATAAAAAAATATCATTAAAAACAGCAAAATAATAAATGCATGGCAACTTTCACTATGTACGCTAGTCCCTTGCCCCATGGATCAGGATTTTGAAGATTACATTTTTTATTGCTCGTCGGGATTTCGGATAAATATGCGAGCCTGAAGCTACATGTCGATACATTTAAAGTTCCAGTTCAAAGACTGCCACACATTATGGTACTGATAGAAAATATGTTATCCTAAATGCGTCAACGTATGAAACTATTTTTCGTACTGTTTTTCAAAATGACGCCCTTAATTAATTATGCATCCCCCGGGAACTGAGATGATGAATATTAAGTTATTTCAATTATGATATTGCACCATTTTCATATTGTTTTGTTCACTACAATAAAGTCTCTATTGTGATAAATTTTAATGATTTTTTTTTTTCGTTTCGTTTTTAAAACATTTTCTCCAAAAATACGACAAATAAATACCCTTAGAGAAAATAAATTGCTTTTTTCCATTGTAATTCCATTGAAATTTCGTTGATTTTCCTGCTCTCATTGAAATACCATTGATAGTGCATTTATTTAATTTCTTGTGCCTTCGTCTAGCCAGGTTTATTACTACCAGTTAAATAGCTGTTTGCAGATAACTGCATTTTCAATGGCCTGCAAGTCTCAGTGGAACACCAGTTTTCCATTTCACTTAAACTTCAATGCTACTGTTTCCAAGTAAAATAAATGGAATTCCTATGCACAGTTCACACATTTCGAGATTTTTTCAAGCTGAGTTCCCAATCTTGGTCTCTGGTCATTGTCAGATAAACTGACCAATAACTATTAAAAAATACCATTTATTTTCAGGAACAGTTGAATGGAATTCTTATACACATTTCTAGATTTACATTGCATTTCCAGCTGAGTTGCCAATCTGGGTCACTGGCCTCTGCCAGATAAACTGACCACTAAGAATTAAGATTACTGCATAACTGGAAGTTGAGTTGCAAATTTTGAATGTATCATCTTCGAGCCTAAATGTAGTGTACATGCATGTCAGGAATTTAAATTTGTTATTGTTAGGCATCTAGCTCTTTCTTTGCATATTTATAAAGTGAATTTATGGAACTTTCTCTGAGAATATATATATATATATATATATATATATATATATATATATATATATATATATATATATATATATATATATATATTCTTATTCGTTTGGGTTAATATTATTTAATAAGCTTTGACCAAAGTATCATATGGTGATGGAATTTTAAGTTATATCGGTGTACATGAATATATTACAACAGAACACCGTATATCATATTATGTACGTGTACTTTGATTTCATTACATCAAGACGTCATATTCATTCCGAAATTGTTCCTAATCTTTGACATACTGAAAACAATCTTGTTTCGTGAATTATTATTTTCTACATTGCGACGACTTAAAAATTATTTTCAAGACTCTTTTTCTTTGAAAAAAACTCTACAAGAGACCTTTTTATTGTCGGGTTCACGGTGAGAAATATTGGCGATGAGATTTTTGTAAAATAAAAAGTTATTTGGTTTTCAGTATCGATTTATCATGTTTACAGTTGTCTTTTAGTACTGTTGAAAATATTCCACTGTACCTTATTAAAGGTGAAAATCTCGAGCGGCAAAGGAAAACAATTACTGTGCGTTAATGTCAACAATGTTTTATTTCAAATAAAGAAAAATAAAAAAATGACCTAAATTTCTTCAATCACAAAACAATATGATAAAAAATTATATCGAAGAAATATAAAACAATATGTATATACATGTATATATTTGGGAGACTGAAATCATACGCTGGGTGAAAAAAAAAACTTTAAAAATGCATCAAATTGAGGCAGATAAACTCAACAGTCTCCAATGAATTTCTCTAGCTCATACACTCCTACAAATTACATAAACCAGGGATGTATATACTAACATACGTCACTGCATGAAAATTATTCCCAGAGTGAACTTAAGATAAAATAAAATTATACTACTGTGGAATAATAAGAATTCGCAAGGTTTGATTATTGTGGATTTCATATATTAACATCCTTAACAATTAAAAAAACCTACTCTTAATAAATGACATCCCTATTGACCTTAAAAAGACACCAACCATGGAAATTGGCCACTGACACTCAAATGAGTCCGTAGTACATGGTTCTTTGGCGATTCATGCGAGCTATGAAGGTAGCGACATTACAGAAAAAATAAACAACCCGCGTTAGCGGGTTATGAAATTTTCTTCTGCAATGATCGCCGCCTTCATATTCCGCATGAATCATCAAAGAAAGCATATTTATATTTACATCTTTATTTTAACAAAGAGTAAGTAAAAGTAACTAAATTACTGTTAATAATATACATCAGTACGACTTACATAAAAGAAATAGCCCAATCGTTTTATATCGGAATTTGAGTCTGACATCACCAAGATTATTTCGTGCAGTCCGCGATTTTTTCTTACTGGTTACTGAAGGTTTCGACCGATCGATAAACTGGTTAAAACTGGGCCGAGTAGTTTTCAGCCCAGTCGTACAGGTATCTACAGCCCTGTGAATTACAATTAATCGCTTTTCTTAAGAAATAGAGGAGAAAATACATAAGAGAAATGGTAGATGTAAATATATAATTGTTAAAACATCAAAGTCTCACAGATAGTGTTATATGTAACAACTGAAAGAATGGCACTGGCTGATGATAGCAATGAATGAAAAAACTCATTTATACAGGTAAATTAGCATATAGCATAGAAAATACTGGTAATAGCGCAGACAGCAATCAATAAGCGTAAGTATAAAAAATCCATAAAAATTTATATGAATGCACAATATCATATTAACCAGTTTGTTGAAGGAAAACCCCACGGATTCAATCTCTCTATCATTCCATCCCCCCCCCCCCCCCCGATTCTACACGAAATATAACAACAAGAGCATGCCAACATTGCAATACAGAAATGAAAACATACAGTAACAGGCATACCGGGATTTTATTTAATATATCAACAAGAGGTTAATTTATTTGGAGTCTTGTGTGCACTGTTTGTTTAAAACTTAGAAAAAAAATGTTTCTTTTTTTATTTTGAACTGGTATAAAAATGGTCTAAAAAATGAATTTCTCATAATATATGTAATGATTGTACCTCTTTATTAATTGATTCTTTTAAAGCTGTAAAGAGAGGTGAAATAAATGGTGAAAAGGCATATTTGGAAGAAATGTGGATAATTTCACTGCCAGTGGGTAAAATGCCATGATTCCATGCAATAAAGCTTTAGTGAAAAAAGTATTTTTTTTTTTGGTACATATGAGGTATAAAAATAAAATAAAATATGATATTCATAGTGCGATATGATTCCTCTTTCATAGTAATAGTGCAAAATGATAACATCTGAAACTTGAGCAATCTTACAAAGTTTGCAGAAAATAGTCTTAATTATATTCTAGGTACATGTACTCTCAACAAAACATACAAAATATAACTTAAATCAATCTTTTAAGAGATCAAAGATGACCTCACATTGCATACCAGAATATACGTCTTTTGCTTTAAATTTCAATTCAGTCTCTCCAAAAATCAGTGTCTCCTCAATTAGCGTTTCAAGGGTCTGCTTCTGGGCATCTAATGGGACCTGTAGATGCCCAAGCAATCTGCACTCTGGATCATCTACAAACTTTGGGTCCTTTCTATCTGAAACAAACACCCCACAATCTAAAAGACTTTCTTTGTTATGCAGGGCTTGAAATATCTGGGACTTCATATACCCTGGCATGACCTTTTCCCCTTTGGTAACAATCTTGAAAAAGACATCTCGGCACCGTACTGTTTTTCCAATTTCCACTTTTTTATCTTTTGGATGAAACCCTTCCCTAAATTCAGGCCATGTCTGAATTCCATACGTATATCTTGCTGATCTACGCGAGATAGCATCTGGCACGTGGCCAAAAAAGACAGCACCCTTCAAGACAGCCAGTCCAGCTTCTTCGGGTACAATGATAGAAATATCCCCAAAATTTTTCTTTATTGCATCCTGGACCAGTGAACATTCAGAGAAACCGCCAACCATAACAATAATTTTGACATCTTTTACCTCAGATTCCTGGAATAATTCATCAATATGTTTCACTATTCCATCAATAGTTTTCTTAAAGAAACCCCTGAAAAAGTCATTATTCCACACAAGTTTTCCAGTAACGATATCCACATTATTTTTATGTGCATCATTTTTCTCAATGACATCTTTGAAAGTTTTGACTCTGTGAGACTTGGTGCATAATTTCACAAGTGCTTGTGGTATTGGCATTCGAGTGCTTCCACTCTTATCTGGTTTGATTGTTCGTTTCTTTGTTTCAAAACTTCTTGTGATTTCCAGATAATCTTCCATGTGTTCTCTTTTAAATTCCTCCCATACCTTTTCTTCCACCAATTCTGATAAAAACTTGACAAATTGGTCATCTACAGCTTTTCCTCCCCATGGCCCTCCACTTGCTGGAAGAACTTCCTCCAAAGTGTTATCCTCACACTTCTGATGCACTGTTATATCTGCTGTGCCACCTAAGAGAGGATGAAAACATATCATTGCTTTATTGACATTTAGGGATGTCTGTAACAGCTAGCATATAGATAAGAAGCATGGTATGTTATTGGTACTTAAGTACACGGCATCATCAAAAGATTGTTACACACCAGAAATCAGTCTAGCAATATAAATACCTTGCATGCCATGGAATGGAAGTTTAAATTAAAACCAGGAATGAGAGAAAAAGTAGACAAAAAATTCATGTATTTTCACTACATGATCAATAGAGCTGCATCCTAACAATAAAGCCCTGATCCAGGGGCCATCAATTTAATTTTAGAAGAAGCACGGGTCCTAACTCATTATAATCACATCTTTAGCCCACAAGATGCTTGTTGACAAACATCAAATAACAATATCAAATAACAATTGAATATCAATAACAAATATCAAAATCAATATTACCAATAAACAAAATTACCACCACCAAATGTCCTCTTCTCCCTAGGTTTGTAATATGGGGCAAATTTAATATGTGAAAAAGTTTGATGTTAGCTAGTCTAAATGTCATATAAGTGTATCAGGTTTAGCCAAAGAATCTTTTTTCAAATTTGACCTTAAAAAATTTGAAAAATAGGTCAGGGTCATATATTTTGGTAGGGTTCAGCTCTATTTTCTAAATCTAAATATGGAAGAAGTCCTTCTCTTAAAGGAGTCTTATCTTATGTTATGGCTTGGATGATATTTTTTAAATGTTAAATGACCTTGAGGTTCAAAATAAGTCAAGGTAAAAAACTTTTCTAATTGCTAGATTTCACTCTTCTTTAAATCATCTATTTAAGTTTTAAGTCTTTCAGTCAAAGGATTTTAAAGTTATCTTCTGGACAAAATTTCGGAATTTCTTAATTTGACTTGATATAAGAAATGGATCAAGGTAAAAAAAAAAATCTCAGTGTATTATTGTCCTTTGTTTCAAGTTCGAAGTCCTTCTGTCAAAGCAAAATCAGGAAATGACTGAGATTTTTTTCTTATTTGACCTTAAAATCAGAATACTTAAAATGACACGGCAACTCAAAATAGATGTTTTGCTTTTTGATAATGACAACGGAAATCAGAAGAAATATACTAAATTTCATCATACGGAAGCTTTTACGCATCATAAGTTATCATCTGTCAGTGAACAAGTCATTAAAACTCATCAGGAAAATGCACATGTAAATAAACCGAGTTGTTTTGGACATTAATTTTAGTGTCACGTAATTGCGATTGCTGTCTAAAAATAGTTACATTAGGACTGACACACTGAAAAAGAATTTGAATGTGAAGCTATTCGATGTCTGTGTTAAGAAATATGCATTCATAGAGAGTGAATCTTTATATATAAATATATAGTTCTTGAAGACATCTGAGGTTTCAATGAGAGGCACTGGCTCATGATATATGCCACACTGCAATATTTACATTCCCCTGTGCTTGCGTGGCTATGAAGCGGAATGGAAACTCAATATTTTTGTGTTGCGGTTTTTCTATTTTTCTCTTTTTAATTTGATTCATTTACTTTTGAACACTGTAATTTTTCAAAAGTTCACCTTTTCATATAATAAATAAAAGATGTGGAAATTGTGTAAAAATTTAATATTTGCTAAATCATGGGTTTGTACGTCACCATGTCAAGGTAAAAAATGTTGGTAGGTTTTAGCTAAGTTCTATACCATTTATCTATAATACAAATTTAAGTCAAGTTTGATTAAAGAATAACATTTTATAGCCAGGACAATATATTACATTTAAACTTGAAAAACAAATTAAGTCAAGGTAACATTTTTTGGAAGAATTTAGCTATGTTTTATATTATTTTGAAATATGTGGTATAATTGTAAAGGCTGTTTGATAAAGTAATCTAATGTAATAGCCTTGACAATATTTTTCATTGGATGATTGACCTTAAGATACAAAATAGGTCAAAGTCAGAAAATAAGGTATGTATCAATTTTTATATAGGTCATCTATCTTTGTTCCAATTTTTAAGTCTATCAATCAAAGTTACAGTCTGGGCAAAATTTCAATTTTTTTTAAAAATTCAAACTTGAGTTAAGAAAAGGTTCAAAATTTTAACAGTTCATCTAAGTGTATTAACATCAGTCTTTGTTTCAAGTCTGAAGTCCTTCTGTTAAAGTATACTCAGGAAATGATTGAGAATTATATTTCTAATTTGACCTTGAAATAAAAATATTAGGTGAAGGTCAAAAACTTTTGTAGGGTTCAGCTAGGTTATAATTATACCTTCTATCTTTTATACAAGTTTAAAAGTCTGTATGTTTAAAGAATCTCATATTATGGTCCAAACAATATATTTCAAAAAATGATTGACCTTAAGAAACATGATAGGTCAAGGTAAAAATTTTTGGTTGCGCTCCTTTTCAACATGATCTATCTACTGTATGCAGGGTTATTTTAGCCCTGTGTAATTTTTACCCTTCTACACTTACAAGCAGTTTCGCAAGGTCTTGAATTCAATTTGAGACATTGGAATTTGCCCTGTCTTAAATTCGCCCACTGACAACGAGGGCGAAAGGGGTCAAAATAAAACAGGGGCAAATATTTCCCTGTACTTAGTTTGTTCCATGTTTGACGTCTAAATGTCAAATGGTATTTAAGTTATGGCCCCGGACAAAATTTGGAAGAAGAAGAAAATATTCTGCAAAATACAATACATCTCCTCTTGGAAGAGTAGACATAATTCAAAATAAGCTAGCTGACATATTGATTTTATAAAGTATAACCTTCATTTTCTTTAGGAGAATTCTCCTTATTTCAGTTTTAATCTACCCCCTCTCCTACGTTGACGCTCTGACTTCCAGGGGACTCGGATATTACTGAACATAAATATTGAAAAACATTTTATTCTAAGTAGCTAGCTTACTTCTATTTCAGTTAAAAAATTTATTACTACCATCATACATGTGATATGTACCTGCGGTATGCAACATGTACCATTTTTTGACCCCATTCACAGTGTACTGGCGGGACACCAAAATTCACGGAATATGAAAATTTCTACAGTATTTTGAATTTCTTGTTAAATGCCGCCATTTTCCCCTCATTCTTACTCGCGAGATACTGAAAAACATCACCTGTGTTTAACACATGACCTACCGATACTTGTGTAATGTACACAAACCATCGCATGTGAAGGTGTGAACTGCCAATTGGGATAATCATCTCGCTATAAATCGGTATCAAAATGGCCCTTTAGTTAGCTTTGTTTTTAAAGGGGTATTTAATTATAACTGTTTTAAAATATTTCGTAACTTGATCAAAATTCTTTTATAGCCAACTTTAGAAATATACATGAATCTGAACCAGCTCTCCGTACGTAAAGGATTTTTTATGTGCAGAAATTTATGTAAGGTTGCATTTGCTGCTGTTATTTACATTGCTGGTGTATATATCAGTAATATATTCATGAACAAGATGTAAATTGGAGACATCGACTCTTACGTTATACTAAAAAGTTGGTAAACAAACTATCATCTAAACTTGCTCAATTCATATAATTCGTGAAAAAATTGTGATTATAAAACACAATATGAAATTTTAAAGCATAGAAAACTTTATCACAACATTTAAAATAAGGCATTTGGGACAACATACATTTGTAGGTTTAGAAATAAGGTGCTTTATCAGAAGAATTTAAGCGATATTTAATACTGTTTTTTGTACCGTTTTCTGATGGGCAGTGTACAGTTTTTTCACCCTTTTTTAAGGCTCCTGAACAGTTTTGTGGTCTTCAAATTATCACATGTATGTACCATAATCTTCAAAAGAATTGCAAAACTGGACTCCTTATTTCTCTTTCCTGTCCCATTGTTAATAATCTTAGATTCATGATTTTAATACTAATTACATTTGAATCTTAACTATACAATACTTGTAAAAGAATATTACAAATGTTAGCTCTGTAGATATTGAGAAATTAATCAAGCAAAAGGCCCATGGGCCACATGACTCACCTGAACAATAGTTCTTGTATCATTCTATTTCGAAATCTTAAAATATTTAACTTTTAAAAAGTATTAAAACCTCAATTATATTCCAAGATTTGACAATATATAAATTTTTGGACATCATATTTAAGATATCTTAAGAGTTAAGATGCATCAACTGGCCAATCTTATAATCCTATTATATATAGAAGATAACAAAATTGTGAAATGAACTATACATAATTATAACAAGAGGCCCAGGGGGTCACATCACTCACCTGGGCAACAATAGCCTTAACTCTGATCAAATTAGCATTACAGTATCAAAATCAAAATATCTTGACAACTAAGTACAGTAGATCTTGCTCAAAATGTTTTAAAAATCTGCCGAATTTTATTCACATATTTTCATGGTAAATACCAAGCCCCTTTTTGTTGTTGTACCTGTAAGAAGATTTTTCTCTATTCCTATATAACCCCCCCCCCCCCAACTCTGTGTCCCCACTTTTCTCTAGGGAATCATGGTTTGATCAAACATTAATCTGCAAAACCCATGCTTTCACACAAGTTACTGCTTTTTGGACTGAAAACTTTCCCAGAATATTTTTAAAGATTTTCTGCATATATTCTTCCCCCCATTGTGGCCCGCCCTACCCCCAGGGACCATGATTTAAACAGACTTGAATCTACACTATTTGAGGATGCCTCCACACAAGTTTGAGCTTTTCTGGCCTAATAGTTTTTAAGAAGAAGATTTTTAAAGATTTTCTCTATCTATTCTTAATATGTGAAAATTCACCCCCCATTGTGGCCCCCACCCTACCCCTGGGGACTATGATTTGAACAAACTTGAATCTACACTATTTGAGGATGCTTCCACTTCAATTTGAGCTTTTCTGGCCTAATAGTTTTTGAGAAGAGGATTTTTAAAGATTTTCTCTATATATTCCTATGTAAAAATTCATCCCCCCATTGTGACCCCACCCTACCCCTGGGGACCATGATTTAAACAAATTTGAATCTACACTGTCTGAGGATGCTTCCACTCCAATTTGAACTTTTCTGGCCAAATAGTTTTTGAGAAGAAGATTTTTAAAGATTTTCTCTATATATTATGTAAAAATTCATCCCCTATTGTGGCCCCACCCTACCCCTGGGGACAATGATTTAAACAAACTCGAATCTACACTACCTGAGGATGCCTCCACACAAGTTTAAGCTTTTCTGGCCAAATAATTTTTGAGAAGAAGATTTTCTCAGATTTTCTCTATACATTCTTATGTAAAAATCCATCCCCCCACCCATTGTGGCCCTACCCTACCCCCAGGGACCATAACTTGAACAAACTTGAATCTACACTACCTGAGGATGCTTTCATACAAGTTATAGCTTTTCTAACCTAATAGTTTTTGAGAAGAAGATTTTTGAAAAATACCAACAAATTTTCAATAATTCTAAATTATCTAAAGAGGGTGTGGCCCTTCATTTGAACAAAATTTGAATTCCCTTCACCCAGTAATGCTTTGTGCCAAGTTTGGTTGAAATCTGCCCAGTGGTTCTGGAGAAGAAGATGAAAATGTGAAAAGTTTACAATGATAACACCAATGACGACAGACAATGGACAAATTTTGATCAGAAAAGCTCACTTGAACTTTCAGCTCAGGTGAGCTAAAAAGTGAAAGGTCACTGTGACCTTGATATGAGGATATAAAGATATGAGGATGTTAATACATAATTTAACTAAATGTAGCTTTGTATTTCTTGAGAAAAAGATTTTCCGACATTTTCCACACATACTTCTATGTTGAACTTTGAACCCATCTTGGGGACCCAGTATTGGTCTGGAAGTCACAGTTTTAACAAATTAGAATCTACTAGTACACTATCTTAGAATGCTTGCATAATGATATCACAAATTAAATTCAAACAATTTCTATATACATTTGAAATTTGAACACCTACTGGGGTACCAGTATTGATCTGAAGGTCAAGGTTTTTATAAAACAATTTAGAATCTACACTATTTGAGGATACTTGCATAGTAATTTCACAAATTGTGGTTCTGGAGAAAAATATTTTTAAACAATTTTCCCATATATTTCTATGTTAAAATTTGAACCCCTCTTGGGGCCCCAGTATAGGTCTGGGGGTCACGATTTTAATAATTTAGAATCTTTACAATATATACAAGCTATGGTGTAAATATTGACATTTCTGGTGCAGTGATTCTTGAGAAGAAGATTTTTTTAAGACACTCACCCTATTTTCACTGTTTCATAATAATCTCCCTTTTAAAAAGGGTTAGGCCCTTTATTTTAACAATTTAGAATCCCTTTTCCCATCCCTTTGTACTAAGTTTGGTTAAATTTGGCCCAGTGGTTCTAGAGAAGAGGCAAAAAATATGAAAAGTTTACAGATGGATGGATAGACAGACAGACAGATGGACAATGGACAACAGGCGATTAGAAAAGCTTCAGGTAAGCTAAAAAGAGTTTTCCCTATGCTAGCCTTTGCACTCCTCCTAAAGCCCTGCTTTAATATGGTCCTGGGGTTACCATTTTATACAATTGCATCTACATTAACTCAGGATGCTCGAATTGTATCACTGCAAATTGTAGCATTGTAACAAAATGTGAGGAGTGGCGTGGATCAGAAACCCTTGGCTAGCAGAGATGGAATACTGGTAGGTGTGTTGCTTTATTTCATGAAATGATTTTTTATTAATAATCATTAGCTAGGAAGAAACATAGCAATATAATTTCTATGCAACATATAGACCATAAATGTCTATTACATATCTCAGAAAGAAAATGCCAAACTTAATTCCAGCTATTGTTTTACAGGTCAAAAAACATGAGGGACATTGGGAACTGACATGCTTAAGTTTTTGGTTTTTACAACCCTCCTAATGTTAAAACCACTGCTACAGTAGTATTAACAATCTCATCTGGCTAGCTAAATTGGTTATATGGTAACTGGCAGTGCATAGTTGGTATATTAAATTAAAACCTGCAAGCATGGCTCTGCCTTAAGAGCAAACAATTGTTTAATAAAACTGGATTGCTAGGACCAAGAAAGTGACCCTAAGATAGGTAACAAAACAATGGTGTCAATTTGGTTGACTATGACTATCCTCACCTCCAAGATCTACCACCATATACTTTGTGCCTGGCTTAACAACACCTAACGTTGGAGAAAAAGTATCTTCGTTGGCAAACTTTAAGTACTGGCAGTAGATAGACGCTGCTTCTGGCTCCAAAGCTATGGTCAAATTTTCTTTCTTAATTCCTGCCTATAAAAAATTTCAAGTAATAAATATATACAATGTACATTGATGGATTATAAGGGGGAGAGTGAGTGTGAGGAAAATACTCTGGTTTCAACTATATATCCACTCCTACTCACTAGAATACGTTCATTACAATATAGAGATTTAGAAGTTTTGCAAGACTATTTATATCAATAGATTTGTTTGCCTTACTCTGTAATTAATAAGGTGAAGGACTGATCAATAGATTCCAAATTTGATTGCAACAGAGGCTTTGTTGTAATTATTAAAATTCTCTTTATTTCCTCAAAAGTTGCGTTTTTTATAAAAAACAAAAAACAAAAAAAAAAAAAAAAAACAGACGAGCAGTGTACCTTAAAAAATAAAAATTTGTTCATGCTGATTTGAGACACACACTTGATCATATAAAAATGTTGAGTATTAAAGTTAATTATTGATTAACATACAGACACAAACACACACACATATATCCTTATACAATCTTAATACCTTTACAGCAGCTTCTCTCATGAATAATTTAGCTTTGTCTCCCCAAATGGCAGGAACAGTCAAGACATATTCAATGTCATCATCATGAGTTCCCAGGTAACTCTTCTCTATTTGTTGCTGCAAGCATTTCTTGAGACACCTGATACAATATTCAAAGACCTTGCTTGCTTCAAGGGGTTGGCCAGTGATGTCGTTGCATGTAATATGCCTCTTTACAGTCTGTAAATAATGCATTTATGTGTTATTTCATAAACATTCATAAATTTATTTCATAAACATTCATGATGATAGTATTTCATCATTAATACAGTATACTCTAGAAAATATTAGTATTCTTCAGTCTGCTAATTTTAGGATAAGGCAAATTTTTTTTACAGTATCTAAAATAAATGGAACATGTATTTGAGCCCCAGGTAAGAACTGTATAATGAAAAATGACAATAACAAACTGTCAACCATCTCAAAAATCCATAAAGCGAAATACAAATTCAAAGCAGAGCAACATGGACCTCTAAAAAGATAGAGGTGGGATCAGGTACCTAGCAGAAGTAAGCATCCCCTGCTGACTGGTCGCAACGGCCGTGTACTCATTGTCAAGATCAAGAAAAATGGAAGAAACCGTAGTCAGTCCAGTGTATAAATAATGGTCTAACAAGTATGAAAAACGTCAGTCAGCATGTGTCTTAATGAAACATTGTACTTGCTAAGAAGGTCATTGTATCCACCATAAAATTTGCATAAAGATAATTTTAATTGAAGTTCTTAATATTCTTGTTCCAACAACTTGTTTGTTAGTAGCTTGCCTCGTTTAATTAATTGTTCGTATGTAGATAGTCATAATAAAAGACTCAAAATAAAAAAATTTTAGTATCTTATAATTTATTACTAGTACTTGTGCCAATACAATAAAAATAGATCTGTTGCAATATATTTATCATATTAAATCATATTTAAAAATATTTTTTATATTTATATTCCTGTTAAGCTGACAAAGTAATATCACTAATTTGAAAGCCACATTTGCATTCCTAATGGGATGGGAGAACTAATCAGGCACAAATTAGCTGCAGAACTGTAGCTCTACTGGAAATTCAGGTTGTCAGACCAAAGAGCTACAGTTCCATCCATACAAAAACTGTATATTTTTATTGCACACAAAAAGTTGCACACGGTTTTGGACTTATTAAACTAATTTAGGATTATTATCTGTGAAAAATTAATACAAAAAATTCCTGAGACATTTTACTTCAGATGTCATTACTTTATTTGCCTCTGAATATTTTAAACATCCTCACGAGCCCCGTCAAGTGAAACAGTGTGGGTTACATGGAAAAAAGTTACTCTTGATGGCAACGTGAATTTAGCATACTTCACTTTCAAAGGTCAGTTAGGATGTTAAAGAAAACGTTTGAACAAGTAAAGTAGCAAATCAGTAGTAAAATCTCTCAGGAATTTTTTAATATGAAATATTTACAGGAAATATTCCTAAATAGCTCTACAGTCTCTCAACCCAAATTTCCAGTAGAGCAACAGTTCTGCTGCTAACACAGAATAGGATTCATACCCCTCAATATCTAATCTTGTGATTTACCAACTGAATTAATCTAACAAATGGGTATCAAACCAGTCTAACCATCACATTCCATCTCTCTTAAACTATCTTTGTCCTTGAAGATCAACAACTCGGATTCTTTATTCCTGGCAGGAGAAAACTGGTGTGGATCTCTAGTCAGGTGCGTAAATGATTGAGCTATTTGGCCTCCAACAATCAACTGGTTTGACTGTCACACATTAAGGTGGTATGGGACATCTCCATATTGTGACGTACTATTTATCGAAATAAATAATAAACTCAAGTGTAATTTTATAAATAGTTTCTTTCCCAAAATTGTCAAGTAACAGCGTAGCGCAGTGGTTTAGAGGGTTCTCTACGAATCTGTAAGTCAGGAGTTCAAATCCTGCTGGGGATTTAAAAATCTTTACCTTTCCAAAAATTTTTTAAATGTATTTTTTGGGTAAATATATTGTAAAATGTTTAATTTCTAAACCAGTGAAAGTATTTTGATCATAATTTACTTTAATCCACATTCATATCGACAGAAGTCCCATACCACCCTAATAACAGTCTCTTGCTAAATCAACATGCAATAAAATTAAAGTAAACTCTTTCTCCCCCCTCCCCTCTCTCTGTTTTTGTAATAAACAATCTTTTTAAAAAATAAAGTTATTTGCAATAAATATATGGAAATTGATTATTGATCTGCAGTAGTCCTAAATATCTGACGTTTTCCTGGCTTTTTCAACGATTTTGATATTTTAGGTGAAGAATTTCCAGTTTTCGTAATGGCGCCGGCTCTGACCTTTTCCTGGTGAGTAAAATATCCAAATCGTTTCAGACTAGATCTGCATTAGTCCGAAATATCTGACGTTTTTCTGGCTTTTTTAACGATTTTGATATTTTACATGCCAGGAAAACATCAGAACCGGCGCCATTACGAAAACTGGAAATTCACCGCCTCCAACTGGAAGCGGCATTCTAGGCTCGATTTTAAATAGACATATATTTAAACTCAATAATATAGCTTAAAATATAATTTTACTGCACATTTTGATAATCACACTGATAAACAATAGTTTTGTTGACCTATTTTCTAGCGAGATTTCAAAAAAGAACGAAATCAAAACAAATCTCAACAGTTCGATAGAATGTGTTCAACATCCTGTTAATGGGATCTAAGGACCCATAAATGCGATATTAGTGAGCAGCAAAATCATCGTTTTATCAATTAGCCGTGAGTGAAAAATTTGATTCAACTCGTAAATATTTAAAATCGAGTCGAGAATGCCGCTTCCAGTTGGAGGCGGCAAATTTGCAGTTTTCGTAATGGCGCCGGTTCTGACGTTTTCCTGGCATGTAAAATATCAAAATCATTAAAATGGCTAGGAAAACGTCAGATATTTCGGACTAGATCTGCAGTTGCACAATATCATTTTCATACATTGGTATTGTGGCAAGGTTATACCTTTGATGTTTGATGCCAGTGAATTAACTGGCAACTGAATAAATGAGCCACTTATAAAAAGAAGAAAATAAGACTGTCAGAGAGAGAGAGAGAGAGAGAGAGAGAGAGAGAGAGGGGGGGGGGGGGGAGAGGGGGTAGGGGTAGAGAGAGTATAAACATACAAAGTCTTGGTGCAGAATCATTTTGAACCGTTGAAAGAAATAGTAGTCATTGTGACTGTCCTCTGATGTCAAATCTGAATATTTGTCCTCTGCCTCGTATCCAAAAAAAGATTCAGTGCAATCCTTCTTCAAGAGTAGACAAGTCGGGGCTTTGTGCGAGATCAAAGATCCACCAGTCCAAGTATTGGTCAAAACCTTTCCCCAGTCACTTTTCAGAGAAAAAGCAAAACCAGAAAATGTGGTGCCGAAGTCAATAGCGGCTACCATTATCTTTGAACTTTTGCTGGCTTTCTCCATGTTCAAAAATTCTACTTTCGTTTTGTTTCTGTAGTTTGAACACCTAAAGATGACATTTCTTTATCGTTGACAATACCTAAAATAAAAATTGAAAGTATAAGAATATAAAGGAGAAAGATGTGAATAAATATACAGAATACCAACTGTTTTTGGTACTTACATCAAGTTACATGTGAGCCTGTGTCAACTTGACTGTCAGACACACACCAAGTAACGAGACGGTGCCCACACGTTTCGATCTCTGTTATAAAATTACTTTCCAGTTAATTCGGCCCTAAGACGTTTCAGTCTGCTTTTTTTATGGGCCGGGATAATATATCGATACTTTAGATTTACAGGATATCACCGACCTACAAAAAATAAATAAATGCGTATCAGTTTAAAAAAAAATTATAGAAAATAGTTATGTCGGTGATGTCTTATGAATACTTTTCGGCATTTATAAATATGCCATAAATGAACTCAAGATATTGAAAGCTCAAAAGGCATTTTATAATCCAAGTATCCAAGAAATGATTTTTTTATTCATAAATTTATAAATTTAAAAGAAATATATAATTATGTACAACTATGAGTCCTTCATTGGAAAGGGCGTAAGTTATATTTTCTGTGGGGAAAAAAATATCGCAGAAAATATCTTAGTATTCGTTCTAAGAATTGTCGCAACAGGTTGCAAATTGAAGAATTTAGACTTAACAATATCGTTATGTATCAGCAATTTTAATACAGTAGGTGATGAATCCCATTTTTTAATATCACGTGAAAAAAGTTCACCAAAGAAAAGAAATATTTCAACTGATTAAACATTTCCAAAATTTTCATTATATATAATGAATAAAAACTAATTTTGTTACTAAAAACTGAAGAAACGGAATAATGAATAATGGAATGGCGGAATGTGGTAAACAATACTTGATCAATTTTGTCACAGCCAGGGGCGGATCCAGGATTTGAAGATTTTTCTCTATATATTCCTATGTAAAAATTCGACCCCCTACCCCCCCCCCCCCCCCCCCCCCATTGTGGCCCCATCCTACCCCCAGGGATCATGATTTGAATAAACTTAAATCTATATTACCTGAGGATGCTTCCACACAAGTTTCAGTTTGTCTGGCTGATTAGTTTCAGAGAAGAAGATTTTTAAAGAATGACTCTATATATCTTATGTAAAATTTGACCTCCTCATTGTGGCCCCACTCTACCCACGGGGATCATGATTTGAACAAACTTGAATCTACACTACCTGAGGATGCTTCCACAAAAGTTTCAGCTTTCTGGCTGGTCAGTTTCAGAGAAGAAGATTTTTAAAGATTCACTCTATATATTCCTATGTCAAAAATTCGACCCCCCCCCCCCCATTGTGGCCCCACCCTACCCCCAGGGATCATGATTTGAACAAACTTGAATCTGCACTACCTGAGGATGCTTCCACACAAGTTACAGCTTTTCTGGCCAAATGGTTTTTGAGAAAAAAGATTTTAAAAGATTTACTCTATATATTCCTATGTAAAAATTCAACCCCCCCCCCCCCCATTGTGGCCCCACCCTACCTACGGGGATCATGATTTGAACAAACTTGAATCTACACAACCTGAGGATGCTTCCACACAAGTTTCAGCCTTTCTGGTCAAATGGTTTATAAGAACATTTTTAAAGATTTACTCTATATATTCCTATGTAAAAATTCAACCCCCCCCCATTGTGGCCCCATCCTACCCACGGGGATCATGATTTGAACAAACTTGAATCTACACTACCTGAGGATGCTTCCACACAAGTTTCAGCTTTTCTGGCTGATCAGTTTCAGAGAAAAAGATTTTTAAAGATTTACTCTATATATTCCTATGTAAAAAATTCGACCCCCCATTGTGACCCCACCCTACCCCAAGGGATCATGATTTGAACAAACTTGAATCTACACAACCTGAGGATGCTTCCACACAAGTTTCAGCCTTTCTGGTCAAATGGTTTATAAGAAGAAGATTTTTAAAGATTTAGTCTATATATTCCTATGTAAAAAATTCAACCCCCCCATTGTGGCCCCATCCTACCCACGGGGATCATGATTTGAACAAACTTGAATCTACACTACCTGAGGATGCTTCCACACAAGTTTCAACTTTCCTGGTCAAATGGTTTATAAGAAGAAGATTTTTAAAGATTTACTCTATATATTCCTATGTAAAAATTCAACCCCCCATTGTGGCCCCACCCTACCCACGGGGATCATGATTTGAACAAACTTAAATCTACACCACCTGAGGATGCTTCCACACAAGTTTCAGCTTACCTGGCTGATTAGTTTCAGAGAAGAACATTTTTAAAGATTTATTCTATATATTCCTATGTAAAACATTTGACCCCCCCCCCCCCCCCCCGTTGTGGCCCCACCCTACCCCCAGAGATCACGATTTGAACAAATTTGAATCTACACTACCTGAGGATGCTTCCACACAAGTTTCAGCTTTTCTGGCCTAATGGCTTATAAGAAGAAGATTTTTAAAGATCTACTCTATATATTCCTATGTAATAATTCAACCTCCCATTGTGGCCCCACCCTACACCCGGGGATCATAATTTGAACAAACTTGAATCTACACTACCTGAGGATGCTTCCACACAAGTTTCAGCTTTTCTGGCCGAATGGTTTTTGGGAAGAAGATTTTTGAAAAATACCGACAAATTTTCAATGATTTTTAATTATCTCCCCTTGAAAGAGGGTGTGGCCCTTCATTTTAACAAACTTGAATCCCCTTTACCTAAGGATGCTTTGTGCCAAGTTTGGTTGAAATCAGCCCAGTGGTTCTGGAGAAGAAGTCGAAAATGTAAAAAGTTTATGGACAGACAGACGGACGGACGGACGGACGGACGGACGGTCGGACGCCGGACAAAAAGTGATCAGAAAAGCTCACTTGAGCTTTCAGCTCAGGTGAGCTAAAAATGAAGTCTTCTTATTTAGATTTTTGTAATATTTCTTCTCGTGATTATACTTAAAAGCAATAAAATTATTTACAATTTTTAAAGGTTTGTAGATTTAAGATTAGAATTAATCCCATCAAAATCCTCTGTCTTGCAGAAATATAAGAAATATTTCGTTTCATTTTTATGGGGGTCCAGGAGGCGAAGCCCTCGGAAGCTCCTGTATTCTATGGATTTTGTAGAGTAAAATAAAGTATTCATATTTTGAATTAGACTTTTGAGATATTTCTTCTCGTGATTTTACTAAAAAGTAATAAAATTATTTATACTTTTCAAGGTTTGTAGATTTAAGAACTGCAGTAATCCCATCAAAACCCTATGCCTTGCAGAATTATAAGAATCTATTCCTTTTATTTTTTTCTACGAATGGCTGTAAATTTTAAAAAAGTTTTAAAAACCAAGTTCAATGGGATGATGTAATGAAGTTTAAAAAAAAGATAACCATGCCAGCTTGTATCATAATAAACATAGAAGCTAAAACACAAGCTTCTTACTTAAACAATTACTTAAAGGTGGGTGACTAGTCACATTTGAATCCCAGGAGAGCGTAACTAAAATGGACTCTCTATGTACGTTACACCATTGAACCCACGGGGTTTCTCCATACTACACCTTCGTAGAGAAATCCCATGAGTTTCCAAAAAGTTCATATAAATTAAGACTCGCAAGTTTTCTTTGCCAGAAGGAGTATGATTTAACTTTATTTTGACAATTTTCGGAGGGGGGGGGGGGGGGGGGGGGGGGGGAGGGGCGCCAGGTGCGCCCCCCCCCCCTTTGAATCCGCCACTGAAATAGCATGTAATTTGAAACACACAGATTTCTCATTGGATTTTTTTTTTTTTTTTAGGAAATAGTGAAAGTATTTCAATTTCTTTTTTAATATTATTTTACATGAAATTAATTGGGAATTCTTTTGGTCAAAGCAACCTGTGGATTTAAGGATCTCTGATCATTAGCACCCCCCCCCCCTCCCCCCCCCAAAAAGAGGTATGAAAATATTTCTTTACACTGTACTATTTTCGTTTAAGAGGGCTCAAAGTTTGTCGCCAATTTTTCGACGGTATTTATTTCTTTTAAAAGATGAGCTCTATATAAGAATAAAGGAAAATTCCAAAATTTAAAGGTTAAATATATACTTTTTCTTTACTAAATAATAGTTTATAGCTATTAAAGGGGATCATATAATAAAATATTAGGAAGATTTGATGGCTAATTTGTTGACCACCCAGCCTCCTTAAATTATATTCCACAATTTACTATTGATTATGTTTATTCTGATTTCCAATACATGTTGTCTACTCCCTTGACTACAATACATGCAATAAGGGGTTGCCGACCAATCCGTTCGCAAATAAAACCGTCCCGGTCAATCCGTCCCCTGGATTTTGGCTTATCTGTCTCCAAAGTTTGGTCAAACCGTCTCCTCGTAGAAATATATAGGATTTTATATCTGCCCCCAAATCCGCCCCCCAAGTTTGGTCAGTGCGTCCCCAAATTATTGGTTTTTTTTTTGTATTTTCCCATATTTTGTTCCTATACGCCCCTAAGTTTGGTCAATCCGTCCCCAAGTTTGGTCAGTCCGTCTCCAAGGTTTTGTTTTTATTTTCATAGTTTCACATATATAATGTTTTCATTTTTCAAATATTTTTGTCTCCATTTTTTAAATCCGTCCCAAAATGTGTTCCGAAATTACTTTGAATCTGTTAATAAGAATAATTTGAAAATTACGTAGAATATTTGTGTGTGTGGTTTTTTTTTTTTTTAAAACAGTGTAGTTGTTTTATTTTTTTTTTACTGTCTCTGTATTCCAAATATATGACGAAATATGAATCGTGTCTCAAAATCAATGTATAGCATACCTTGACTATAGAAGAGAGTATGTTTAAATATATTTATTTATAATTGAATAAAATCTTTTTAATTTAAAGGGAATGGGGTGGAATTCATAATATTCACTAAATACTAATTAAGGGTGGTTATAGTTTTTACACACTAAAGACTGTGCAAACCGCAGGTGACGTTAATTGTTAAAACAACAGATGGATGGTTGGATAACTACAAGAGACGGGTGGTGGTGTCATTAAATTTCGATATGAAGATATTCACTGTATAGTCTGGTCAATGTATACCTATAATACACTGACGGTGTAGAAGATGACACTGATCGTTAAAACAACACAGGGGTATGGTGATGTTGACGAGAGAAGCCCTGAGATAATGAGGATTTTATTGGTCGAAAAAGATTTAACCAATTACATTTTGATTTTCAATTTGGAAAGGTATATATTGATAAACAATATTATTTTCCATCTCATTATCAAAATGAACGCTTTTAATTAATTTAAATCAAATAAAAAATACAAAAAATTCTCTCAGGGGACGGATTGACTAAAGTCAGGGGACGGATTGACCAAACTTATGTGCAAATCCTATAAAAGTATACCAGGGGATGGTTTGACTAAAAGTTGGGGATGGTTTGACCAAAACTAAGGGACGGATTTGCATTGCCTATATAATTATACGATGGGGCGGTTCGACCAAATTTTGGGGACGGATCAGCCATAAAATAGGGGACGGATTGACGAATGCTGGTGAAATCGGCACCTGGTAAACCCGGCACTTGGTGAATTCGGCACCGAGGATAGTAAATTCGGCATCCAGTATACTCGGCATCTAGTAAATTCGGCACCTGGTGAATTCGGCATCTAGTTAACACGGCACTTGAATATCATTCATTTATCTCTTTGTTTCCAGACACGCATTTTTGAAATTTTGACACTTATTTTGACACAATGTATGATTTATACTGTTATCCTGGAACTTCTGTTTGTGAAGAAATTAAGGTGAGTATTTTTTATTTTTTTTTTTACAAAATAACTTCTTACATACGACCACATTTATTTACAAATACAAATTATATTCATTAGCTACTGAATGATTTAGCATTTCATTTTTGAATTGAATGAATTTATATATAATTTATACTGCAAGAATTTATCTTTTAATGAAAATTTTATGAACATTTGCACATTTGGTTGTAAATTGTCTTTTATAAAACGCAATCCAGATTCATCTTGGCTAGCGAGGATTTTCACATTCATTAGAAAATCAGAGGCGCTACCCAGCTAAATCAGTGTTTTTGAACAAATGGATACACGGCCGTAGCGTACCCCTTTTGCAGTTGAGGCAAAAGGTTTGTTACGTTACAAGACTATAAATATCGTTTGAACCAAAAAATCCATGAGAATGGTTCTAGAAAAAATCAATAGAAGAACCTCGAGGATGAAAATAAATCAAAAATATGAAAATAAATGAAGAAAATAACCCAAACTAAAATGCTTTCTTTTGGTGTTCAAAGGAAAGCATTTTACTTTTTATATAGTTATTATACTGTGAAATCATCATTGTTCGTGGGGGGGGGGGGGGGGGGGGCAAGTTCGTGGCTTTCATGGATAACCCTTGCCCACGGATCTACATCCCCACAAACGTATATACAATTTAAGCATTTGTTTAATATTTATTAAATTTATTCCGATTACACTACCAACGAACATACCCCCCACCCCCCACAATGATTCCACAGAATGTCTGTGTCAGTTCTGTACTTGCACAAAACGCATCGCTCTAACTACATAACTACAATTTCCTTGAAAAGGGTATATCATTCTTTCGTTATTATATAAAATGGATATAAGATTTTTCCTTAGTTCTTGAGACATGGTTATATAGGTTGCATGTGACAAGTGGAACCCGACATGTCTTTTTTTGTCTTTGTATTGCAATTAAAAGGGTTTCCGTGCCTTTTTTCAGCTCTAAAGGTATGGGGAGGGTGGCAGTTAAACGTCTTGAGGTAGAGACGAGAATCAGTGAGTTTAATATGGATTGAGACTGAACTTTATATTGTCATCTTCCACGTATAAATGTTCTGTAATTTTTGTTTTTGAGCTTGGTGAGTTGAGAGGTTCTAAACCGTGACATCAAAGAAAAAAATAGTTTAAAAAATCGATCGTCGTTTCAAAAGTGACGCATATGCCGTGGAATACCTTTACTGTGTGTGTGGGCTTTTTTAAAGCATAGGCCTATCTAATACTATAAAAATTAATTTTTTTAGTACAAGGTATGCATTTTTAAAAAAACAAAAAAAACAAAACAAAAAAACAACACGGATTTAGCTGACTTGTATGGATTGCATGTATCTTGATCAAAAGTTCTTGATTGCTGAACACTGTCTGCTTGAAGTCGCAAGAACAAGTGACACAGGGGAGCCCATTTGTTGACAGGGTCTCTTCATTAGCCTCCTCATAATTAGTACCTCACCTCTTCCATGTGTACGGGGAATACACCATCTAACAGCACCTGGTATCCGTTCCATGTATACTAGGAATACACCGCTGTCATCTTGTTGTTTTAGCAATTAAACACGGTACACACTGCATGAATAACACATGATTAAGTACCTTTGAGTATACGTAATTATTAATACTTTTATTATAAAAACAATGCAGATAAAATTAGGAATAAATTTATGTGTTTAAAAATCTACCTTTTAATAGCAGATATCTAATTATTATATACTAGTTTGCCTTCACGGTGTAGCTAAAAATGTTATTCATTATATAAATCTAAAAACATAGCTAAAGTTCCATCCTTTTTACACATGCTAAGCGCAATCTAAACATAATGCATACTCACTTATGATTTACACAAAATAAATATTATAAAAAGCGGTAATTGTCGGTGTGGATCACCCGAAGATGCTAACCATTTTTTCTTCAAATGCAAAAATTATACTATCGCTAGAAATATTTTTTTCTTAATCTGCTACAACTTGACCATGAGTCATTATCCATTGATAGTAACAAGCAATTATTCTCATAAGTTCAAATACATATCAACGAAACTGGTAGATTCGTTTAATACAGTTTATATGCATGTTTCTTATACTCGTAGATATCACGTGTTTTGCTATTTTGTAATTACTAATTTAGATCAATATCATGTTATAACAGTTGTAAGTTTTGTACATTTTTTTCTTTTTTAATGGTGAGGACCTCGTAATTAAGGTGTTAGAACTTGTGTCCTAACCATTTATATATGTATGTTATATATATATATATATACACACACAATAAAATTTGTTCAAATCAAATAAAATATACCTTTAATTTTGTAGTTAGTTGTTTTACTGACTGTTTTTATTCTCATTATTTTCATAAACACGACAATAAGAAGAGGAAGTGTGTTTTATTTGAGTTATGACAAAAAAAAATAACAAGGTGCCGAATTAACCAAATTCAAAATGCCGAATTCACCAGATGCCGAATTCACCAGGTGCCGAGTTCACTATTAATGCAGATGCCGAATTCACTTGTTACCGGATTGACCGGGACGGTTTTATTTGGGAACGGAATGACTGGATTTCCAATGTAGGTATCTTACGTGTAAAAATATCTCTGTAAATATATTTTTTAAAGATGATGGCAAGGTATTTGAAAGTTGTATGGTTCGAAGCAAGGTTTACAAAAACATAAAATATTGGAGCACACAAAGGAATTTATTAATGTCTACCGATTAATTTCTCCTCTTTTTCTCAAGAAAAAAACCCCGATTGTGATTCATAGCCCTGAAAAAACTGACAGGACGAAAATTTTCAAGCCCTGTTTATCGATTGGTCGAAACCTAAATCGACTTGAGAAAAATCTCGGACTGCACGAATACATCAGCAGGCGTGTTCACGAATTGAGCTACCTTAGGGCTATGGTGCGTCCTAAGTACGTCTTAGGATACGTCTCGGCCTTAAGTTTGTTTCTCGAAGCTCTCCTAAATTTAAGAACCGCTACAACTTTGTTCTAACTTTAGGACATCACTTACATGTACCTTGTCCTAAGACCATCCTAAGGTTGTAAAAATCACGTTTTGGGGGATATTAGGACTGTTGTGGAAGTTTTTCTTAAGACGGGTAAAATAAAGCAATCTTTTCTAAAGCAATCTTTTCGTTTATTTTAACATAACGATGTGGAGAGGGAACCCGATTCCCCCCCCCCCCCCCCCTTCTCCGTTGGTACATGCCTGCCTTGAAGCTGACAAATTAAACAAATTTATTCATTTTTGAAATCGCAAATACTGTCTCTGTTTGGCAAAAAAAAAAAAAAATCATTTACTTATCAATATCTTCACTATGTTAGTTACATTCATTGTTTGGATCACTAGTGTTAGCCAAAACATTAATCAAATGTGTTTCGTAAAGTGTAAATCTATATCAGTTTATATAAGTCATGCGTGATCATTCTTATCACTTCATTCTGAAAAATAATCTTTAAAAAAATCGTAATGAATAAACCGTATTTATGTATTTTCAAGATAAATTACAACTTAGAGCTGTTTCAAAATACCGTCGATTTTCCCACCTGGTGAGAGTCAATGTTTACGTCAGCAGCTCGCTAGACTCAGTCGGCCGGTCGCTTCGCCAGCATCAAAGACATGCCGCCGCCACAACAACGCATGCGGTTGAAACAGTGCAACTGGATTAAAAATAGAGTACTGCAGGTCGAAAAACAAATATTTTATTTATGTATACTAAAATTTGAAAGTATTGTTATGTTCGAATGACTTTATTCAAATATTTGGAGAGAGAGAGAGAGAGAGAGAGAGAGAGAGAGAGAGAGAGAGAGAACAGCTGCCTAAGCGAATTACATCTTCACAATGTCAATGTTTTGTGATTACGGAACTACATGCAGTTTGTGTGGAGTTCCATAATTACAAAAAAATGACACGAAGAAGTCCGAAATATATGACATTTTCCTGGCTTTTTTAACGATTTTGATATTTTACATGCCCGGAAAGGTAGACAGACATCTCGGCTCAACGACAGCTCGGCGTCTCCAGCTGGAAGCGGCGATTTCAAATAGATATATATTTTAACTTAATAATACAGCTTAGAATATAATTTTACTGCACATTTTGATAATCACACTGATAAATAATAGTGTTGTTGACCTATTTTCTCGCGAGATTTAAAAAATGCACAAATCTCAGCAGTCTGATAGAATGTTTTCAACAGCCTGTTTATGGGATGTAAGGACCCGTAAAAGCGATATTAGTGAGCAGTAAAATCATTGTTTTATTAATGGTTGTGAGTGAAACATTTGATTCAAATCGTATATATTTAAAATCGAGCCGAGAATGCCCCCTCGAGTTGGATGGGGGCGAATTTCCAGTTTTCGTAATGGCGCCGGTTCTGATGTTTTCCTGCATGGCATGTAGGTATCAATATCGTTAATATTTCGGACTGGCATGTAAAATAACAAAATCGTTACAAAAGCCAGGAAAACGTAAGATATTTCGGACTACACATGAAGATGAGCGAAACAGGGTTTCATCAGATTTAAAAAGAGGTTCCTCGGGTTTTCTTTTTAATTTTTAGCACACTGAATAATTGATGTCGTTATAGTTGCGCCGATTATGCTAATTAAAGTGCACTTATTTAGTATCGACATGTTTCTGGGTTGACCCATGTCAGTGTACAAGCTGTAACATCTACGCTGGTGAAAAATTTTAACTGACTCTTGTCCAATCAGATTGTATATAGCACAGGGGCATCTTGCCCGCTCTGCTCTCTATGTACATACTTAAGGAATAAGGAATCATTCCTTGAGTATTATGAAATGATAATTTCGGTCGGGGCGTGATCAAATCCAATAAAGCCCGAAGGGGGTCTGCCCAGAAGCCCGAAGGTTCATTAGTCCGAAGGGCCAGTAGTTCGAAGGTTCATTAGTCCGAAGGCCCACTAGTCCGAAGGTTCATTAGTCCGAAGGGCCAGTAGTTCGAAGGTTCTTTAGTCCAAAGGCCCACTAGTCCGAAGTTTCATTAGTCCGAAACTCGATGTAGTAAATGTTGTGAAGGTTAAAGTAAGTAGAAGGGCCAGGTTTGATTAATCATTTTTCACCTTAACAGGTTCTTGGAGGTTAACAACACATAGTACTATGAAAAGAGAGTACTTTAATATGAATTGTTATCTCTATAAAGATCTGCAAGATTATTTTCGTAATTTTCGGATACCTGTATGTATAATAACTTTTTTTCTGGTATACAGAATTCTGCCTCTTTAATTTAACTTTGTGTTCAAGAAAAAGTGATGCAATTTGTTGATAACAAAGATGGAGTCATCGAAAAAGCATCTCCTATTTTGAAATAAGGTTTAAAAAATGATTTAACATTTTCTCTCTCTCTCTCTCTCTCTCTGTGTGTGTGTGTGTGTGTGTGTGTGTGTGTGTGTGTGTGGATAACAAAGATGGAGTCATCGAAAAGGCATCTCCTTTTTTGAAATAGGGTATAAAAAATTATCAAACATTTTTTTCTCTCTCTCTCTCTAAAAAAACCCCCAAAAAACAAAAAACAAAACAAAACTAAATATTTAACTCTTCTACGTTTATTTTATGACCTATTTGTAAACAAGTCAAATATTTTATGATATATACTGATGTGTTGGAGAGTTGCAATAAAAAATAACATCTTTTGGAATTAGAGTAATGATTTTTTTAGTATAAGTAAATTTTTGCATAAAAACATCAACTTATCAAATAGAAATCATGTTTTATCATGTTTTATCGAAAAAAAATTGTATGTTAAGATAAGAATAGTAAATATTTGAATAGAAATAACAAAAAAAAGTTAAATGATGGAAGGTTTTACACGCCTAAGTACCTATTAAGTGCGAAACAAAATCATATTGAAACAAAACCAAATGGGCTTATTCTATGAGTTTGTGTCTGCCACATGGTGTGAACGTTAATTCATCTCCCGCAAAAGAAGGGGGCAGGGGGTTTAAGTGCTTTATCAATCGGTTAGAAATAAAAACTAAGTAAGGGTCAGGATTTTTTTTATCTAAAAGTTCGTTGTAAAATTTATAATTTATGATAACCGGAAATGCACAAACAGAACGACACACAGACGAACGAACGGACAAAGCTAAATTTATATTCCCCATTTAGAGTAAAAGCGGGGGATAATATAAAACATGGAAACAAAACGAATTCTAAAGAATCTGCATGAACTCAAGTCGAATAGAAATAACTAAAATAATAAAATTTAGAGACAGTGAAAAACAAAATAATAAAAAAATGTACAAATTTTAGAAGGGGAAAATATACATTGTATTTTAGAAGTAAAATGGGAGTTTGTTTATCTTAAAGTAGAAAATACAGATTTCAAAGGGGAGTTAAAACATTGTTCTACATGTACTTTGAGACTCCTAAAGTTTTGGTATTAAAAATATACTTAATTCCTTAATTCAATATTAACAGGTTAAAATTGAATCATTTTAGCTACTTTTCTGCATTTGTTTAGGACGAATTCTTACGTGAAAAATTGCTGCATGTGATGCATTCGAACTAATGAACCTTCGGACTAGTGGGCCTTCGGACTAATGTACCTTCGGACTATGGGCTTTCGGGCTAATGAACCTTCGGACTACTGGACCGTGACCGCCCGAAGGGCTTTATGATAGATTTGATCACGCCCCGACCGAAATTATCACCTCATAATATTCAAAGAATGATTCCTTATTACTTATTTTTATATAATTTTCAGCAGTTGTATGATTAAATATTAATATATTAATTATGCAAACCCGCTTGCTCCCCCAACAATACGTCATTTGAAGTTGTTGGGCTGTATAGTACAAAACCGATTCGTAGTGTTATCACAGACAAAGACACTGGAAAATGTAAATATATATAAATAATACACATAATGTATTATTTATATGTATGTCATTGAGAGCAGAGCGGATAGGATGCCCCTGTATTTGTAGTAGGCGAAGTAAAGAGACGAGAGAGAGAGAGAGAGAGAGAGAGAGAGAGAGAGAGAGAGCTGAGGAAGTATATGTATCGATACGATTCAAACATGTAAATACAGTCTTCAAGAAAACAATATATATATACATAATTTGTCAGTAAACGCATATATATATATGCATGCATGTACGTATGTGTATAAATACTAAACAATTTAACGTGTAGAATAATTGCACAGATGGCGGCACTTCTTTGATGCTGGCAAAGCGACCCGGCCAGCTATAATGAGGTCGTACTGCGTCGGTGTTTCGGCCGCATGTCTTTGATGCCGGCGAAGCGACGGGCGTCTGGCTTTAGCGAGCTGCTGACGAAAACAAGACTGTCACCAAGTGGGAAAATCGACGGTATTATGAAACGAGCTCTATTTCTCATTTAACCTGGACGTGTATTCTATATATTGCAGATTAAAGGGAAATTAGATGTTTTTGTACATGTACATTTTGTACCTGTAACGTTAAATTCTATGAAAAGCACCTGCTTATGTATTACTTGTATGACAAGAGTATCAAATGTCAATATACACTCAAAGAATGCACATGTGTTGTATAATTATTTGCTTGTAAACCAAAATCTTTCCTGATATATATTTTCATTGCACAAAATAGCAGTTATTTGGATTTCGGGTTTTTTTTGGGGACTAAATTATTATTGGTCACTGAAATATATCTATTAAGTAAATGTACATTAAAATTATTGGTTTTTCCCCTATCGTGTTACCGACATGTATAATTATTTTCTTTGGCAAAATGTTTAATGATTTATCTCTGCACAAGTCTCTCAAATTCTATCTGTATGAATAGATGTGAGAAATAAGAATGATTTTACTAGGTTAGGATATCCTAACTTAAGATGTTCTTAAGTTACCGTCGAGCTACATCTATATGTCCTAACTTGATCTTAGGATGTTCCTAACTTTTTCCCTAAGTCATATGTTAGGAACACACTTAGGTCACATCTAAGGTAAGTTTCGTGAGCATGCCTGCAAGATGACATCAGAATCAATTACAGTCGAAGTCTTTTATATACTATATAAAGTAACGTACTGATGTACATTAACAATAAATAAGTAAATTTTACTTACTTTTTACGATCAATTTATTAATTTGTTAAAAGAAAGATGTAAATATAAACAATAAAATGCTTTCTTTGATTATCGTTGCGGGTTATGAAGTAAGCGATCATTGCAGAAAAAAATTAAAAAACCCGCTAACGCGGTTTATGTCCCCCCCCCCCCCCCCCCCCCTGCAATTTCGCCACCTTCATGTCCTGCATGAATCATAAAAGAAAACATTTCATTGTTTAAATAAATTCAAGCATTTTGTTGTTTAAATAAATTCAAGACCAGATTTAAGTCACACCTAATGCTACATTTAAATATAAGCTCTTCAAAATAAGTCTGTACCTGCGCAGTTCGACAGCTGTTCTGAGTGATTAAAAAAGGCATTGTCCTGTTCTTGTATGCATACTTTTCAAACAAAATGACATGTAGGACTTCATATGTATTGCTTTTCTATCTTTTGGCAACATTTTTGGCCAGTTTCGGGCAGAAACAAGCCAGTTCAAGAAATGTTTACATTCTTATCCTCAAATGTACAAGATGGCCGCACATCCCCTTTAATACCAGTGAACAGTGGGACTGCCGAACAACTGGTTCGCCCCCAACTACAACATGTTCATGTGTTGTCCCTGACGGGCAAGTAGCATGCTGGGTAAAACCGCAATCATGTTACCAACACAATGACAACAATAAACTTTATATTTACCTGATTAAATCTTTATATTAACTTTACGTCTTGATAAATTGATATCTTTTAAAGAATTGAGAGGCTATGTTATATCAAACCAACAATAACTTTTCAACAATCATAGTCCAAACTTTGGAATTGAAGGTGACGATTTCACGACTCTTTCACCAAACCAAGTCGGATTACGAATCCATAACCACTGTGCCGATAGTCTGGTATACTCTGTCCCAGGTTTCTGCTTCCACCACTTTTTGCCTAATATCTCGATAATCATAAATACCTTTGTGCCCAAACTACATCCATTCGCTAGAATGAAAAATGTCCAGATTATCTGTTTTGAAACGCTCCCTCTACCGCTTCCGGTTTAATAATACATTCCAAAATAAAAATTCTATGGAGATTTTGCATTGCAAAAGACATAAAGTACCTCCATCCACGAAGTGGATGTAGGCTATGCCTGTCCACTTCTCAAAAGAGAATAGGTGTCCCGAGTGCTTCCGAATGGAGGAAATATGTAAACATTGCCCATTTTGAATCTCCATACGATGTTTGTTTTCGTTCCTATGAAATTCTCCGAGTAAATACAGATGATGTTTCAATTAAGAAACCCTGGATTTTTTCCCTTTTATCGATTAGAATTGTACCTCATTGACAGGTTTGTTTATTTTAATTAAAAATCATAAAAAAGTGATGTAAGCAAGTACTTGGGACAGACTATAGCCTGAAATGAACAAAAACACAAACACAGCAGAACAAAATAGGTAGGGTTTGGGTGGGAATAAAAAATTATCTTCATAAATTTTTACCGACCTCACTGAAGCCACAGGTGCTTGGGGACGGGACCCCCCCCCCCCCCCCCCCCAATATTCGCCCCCAACATTCCAGAGTTATTTTTCATCATTTATTATTTTAATTATATGTTGATGTATGCTACCTAAAAAAAATCACAATTAAATAAAAATAAAAATAGTTGCCTGTTGCCTGCGACAAAACGAATGCAGAATGACGACTTCCGTTCGCTGACAATTGAAACGAGAGTTCGATGGTGTAAAATGTGAAAATAATTCTATTTAAAAGTCACAAAATAGCATTAAACCCCATTTATTAATACCTTGTGGAATTACAGCGACCATCACTTCCAGCCGGTCAGTTCTTTTCAGTTAAATAATGTTGGGATTTCCAAGCGAGGTGTCGAATTTTTCAAGGTGGTGTCTGCTGAAGTTGCCAACCTTCTCCTCTTTTTATACCAGTGGTATATATATTTTTTATACATAGCTTATTTCGCGTTAATTGTGAATTTATTATAGTGTAGTATACATCAACATATAATTAAAACAATAAATGATGAAAAAATAACTCTGGAATGTAGGGGGCGAATATTGTTGGGGGGGGGGGGGGGGGGGGTCCCGTCCCTCAAGCACCTGTGACTGAAGCTGGTCATAATAGAAAAGAAAGGGACAATATAAAAACGGATTATCAACCGTCAACAAAATATATTTCCGGAATGTCAACAATGCTTAGAATATTACAATGATAGATTTTGAGAAAGTTAATTATATATGTACTATGTAAATTTTAGGATTGTAAATAAAACTTGCTTTAACGGCACATATTTAGTCAGACAAGCTGAAATATGTACAAATATAACAGTATTGATGATGGCATTAAATAATGTTCTTCTCTAACTGTGATTAGATTACGGTTATGAAGAATTAACAAAGTTTTAACACATAATAAAATTTAAAAATAGTTATTGAGACAATATAGCTGTTATAATAATTCCAAAATCATTGTTATGATATATTTCATATCATATATTAAAATAAATCAAATTTTTGCAGGTCGAAAAAGTCATTGTACATCAATCCAGAATAAATATCTTCTGCTTTGAATTTTAGAGATGTTTCTTGAAAAATGAGAGTTTCTTCGATCAATGTTTCACAGTTCCGTTTGTTTGAAGAAAATGGGACATACAGAAAACCCAGCAATCTACAGCCTGGGTCATCCACAAATTTAGGGTTCTTTTTATCTGAAATAAACAATCCGCACTCTACAAAATTTTCTCTGTTACGCGGGACTCGAAAAACTTGGGATTTTGTCAACCCTGGCTTGATTTTTTCGCCTTTGCTAATAATCTTGAAAAATACATCTCGGCATCTTAATGAATTTCCACATTGGACTCTTTTCTCTTTCGGGTGGATCGCTTCGTTAAACTCGGGCCATGTCTGAAACCCATATGTATATCTTGCTAGTAGTTTTCGCGGGATAGCATCAGGGATATGGCCTAAATAGACAGACCCTTTTAAGACAGCGAGTGAAGCATCTTTAGGTACAATGACAGAAACTTGTCCAAAATGTTTTTTTATTGAATCCTGGACATGCAAGCATTCAGAGAAACCACCAACCATAAAAATGATCTTGACATCGTTTGCCTCAGGTGCCTGGAATATTTCATCAATATGTTTTACTATTCCATCAATACTTTTCTTAAAGAAGCTACCAAATAGGCAATTATCCATTATAAGTTTTCCAGCGGAGAATTTAACACTTTTCAGCACTTCATTTTTGTCAGGGGCCTCTTGGAAAGTTTTAACTTTATTGAACTTTTTGTAAGCTGTTTGTGGGAGTGGTATTCGAATAACTTTGCCTGGCTCAGGCTTAAAGGATCGCTTCTTTGCTTCAAAGCATCTCTCCATCCCCACATAATCTTGAAAGTGTTTCCTTTTTAATTCCTCCAACACCCTTTTTCCCATCGATTCTATCAAAAATTTCATAAACTGGTCGTCAACAGAATTTCCTCCCCATGGACCAACAGTCGCTGGAAGAATTTCCTCCATTGTATTATCCTCACACTTTTGATGAACTGTTATATCTGCTGTATCACCTATGTAATGAATAGAAATTGTTTTAAAAACCATTGCATAATTGAATTGTTGTCCCAGTATGAAACATATTCTCTAACAGTGGCCAATTTGAGTGAAATTCTCATTAAACATCAAAATGGCATTGAAATGGTATTTCAAACTTTACATACAAATAGGAAATATTGTCCTATTCTAAGAAAAATGTAGCAAAATGAAACAATGGTAGTTAACAACGCAAATAGCTGGCAAATATAGATATATACGTCCTATGTTATGAAAAAAATCTCAACCGGAATGAAATGAAATCCATGTCCAAAACACCCCCCCCCCCAAAAAAAAAAAACCAACCCCCCCCCCCCCAAAAAAAAAAAATTACGAAAAAAAAATAAATCAAAAAACCTTATAAACAAAGGTTAATGCCACATAATGGAACTGAAATTTTGTTATTTTATAATTAAATGGACTATAAGTATTCTGTTCTTAGTTAGGAAAATCAATAGAAAAATCTAAAAGGTAATCCATGAAACTGTGAATGCGAACCAATGCGCGTTCGAAAGTCACAAATGATAGCTGAAAAAGTAGAACCATTATGTACCCAGGTTGATAAACTACGTGATGAAAACAAGCAGCTTAAAATGCAGTTAGACGAACTGGAACAATATGGGAGACGACCGTTGATTCGCATCTCGGGCATTCCTGAATCTTCAGCTGAAGACACAAAAACTAAAATCATCGATGTCACAACCAAAGCCGGGATCGAACTATCTCCGATCGACATTGTAAACTCCCACCGAGTAGGAAAACCGCAAATTGGGTCCCAACAGATTATCGCCAGACTGAAATCTGTCGACACGAAAATCGGAACCCTAAAGGATCTGAAAAAACCCAATGACACCAAGAACATCAGGATCAACGAAGACCTCACCAAATTCCGAGACAGGCTGATGTATTTATGCAGACAACTGTGTCGTCGCGGTCGACTAAGCAAGGTGTGGTCATCGAAATATCGATCAAAGGCATAAATGGCAAAGTATATCACATTCGCGAGGAATCAGACCTGATTCAATTTGGCCACGACATTCAGGACGATGACTGATGGACTAACTACAGTGATATACTGTACTACCTTCTCCACTTTTCTTGTGAAAATGAACTCGGTGCTTTTATTTTATAAAATAACCTCTTAATAACAATAAAGATATCACACCAGTTTAAACATACAGTGCACTATTCCATAGATGTGAAAATATACATGTCATTGTAATTAAATTTAACAAAATATAAGCAATGATAATTTTATATAAATCTAAATGTTATTCATCATAACTTTTCTCTTCATCTGCAAACAAATGAACTCTTTTTATGCAACTTCTGTCTGCATATATTTTGTATATAGTTTTGTTATTTTTCATTTACCAATTGTGCTTTTGTACTCCTTCAAATGTATCAAATGTATTCTAAAAGTAGTTATTCCATTTCCACTACCTTGTATTTTGCATTTATGTTTACCTTCACATTTTTGGGAGTTGATTTCAATCAACTCTCCTATGCAGTTACTCTGGCAAACCGGAAGTAAAACAGTGTTTGGACCTAAGCACAAATCATCGCCACTGACAAAACGTAGTACTTGAAAAAAATCGATAAATTCGATGTAATATATTCAGAAGCATTGTTTTTCAAGGAAATTTATTTATAAACAGCTTAAATGTAGTCAGATTTTAAATGGTGCAAACAATTTAGATATTTTTGCAGTCATATGTATTTGTCACAATTTACGTCCATGCTTACTTTCCATACATTTTGTTTACGTTTATAATGTTACTAATTTATTGTCAGAGTTGCTTTCCATAATTTAAAGTTCACTCAGCCGGTTTTACTTGGCGGGTTCGAATCCCGTGCATTTAGTAATTCAGTCTGGGCGTAGCAATTGGAGAGAGCGGACGTTTCCAATCAGCTCCCTCATTTCATATAAAACATTAATTTCTTCATGTAACATATTAGTAATGACCAGAGTCCAACTATTCTGGGTAAGTTTGGTTTTATTACTTTATTGAGACGGATTTAACGCCGTATTTATTCCTGAAATGGCCAGATAACCTTGTTTTATATTTTCTGTGAGTAATTTAGAAGTATTTGGAGGTAGAGTGTGATAATGAGTATTTGCTCGTATGAAAACTATTTAGTATAAAGTAAAAGTATGTGTATTGTTGCAGTGTAAACATGTGTTGTATGTATTTATAGCGTAAGGCGCGTATGACTTGCCGTAAAATAAATGCATTTATGTAGTATACAAGTATATTACAGTGAAGTACGTGTACAAGCCTAATGATTGTTTTAAAGAAAAGTATATGTAGTGAAGTAGTAAAGTTAGGTACAGCAAAATGTGCAAATATAAGTGTAAATACAGAAAAATGTATTAAGTAAAGTAATGTGCAGTAAAATGCAAGTATGAGTAAAATAATGTTATCTGTTTATTTATCATTTCATTTATAAATTAGATCCCTTTTTGGTAATGGAAAAGTTGGAAATATATATTTGTCAAATAAATACCTGAATAAAAACCTTGTAAACCTACAGAGACTTATTATTTTGGAGCCGCAAAGCCACCCGACGACAAATATTCTTACGCCAGAGTTCGATTACAGTGGTAGCGTTTTGAATAAAGGACAGACTATCCAATCTAAAGGTAAAACCAGTACTGGCGTAGACTAGACTTTATTATCATTTATTTGTTAAAAATTGGTTTGATAAACTTTTCCAGAAATATTTCGATTACTGATACATAATACACCGTAGAGTTTGATGGCGTTAATTCTATCTTTAAATATTATACAACGTGATTCATATCGAGTTTTCCGTCTATAGCTCAGAATTCTTGTCGGAAAAGCCCGAGAATTCAAATTAGAAAAAAAAAGTGTGTAGTTATTCAAATAGAGATAAGAAACTACTTGCCATGCGAAATAATATATCGTTGATATCAAAATAAATAATAATCAATAAAATCATCTGCCAGTACTTCAGTACTTTGATTACAATTTATTTTAGTTTTTTGTTGCATTTTTTCTGGGACTTTACTTGAACAATATGTTACCAATTATCATAGTACATGTACATGTTCTGAAATTTCAATGTTTAACTTTTTTGCGCAATTTCTATATACGGTATCATTATTCTATATGGCATTATTATTCTATACGGCATTATTGTTTTCTACCGATTGCAACATTTTGACAATGGCTAGCTCGCAATATCGTGCTACAATCGGCTCTTTCTATTTTTCATGTAGATGTTTCTCAAAGACCGCCATTTTTTTCTATAAATTCTCGAAATTGTATTCAACATTCAAGTGTCATCCTCATCACAAATGCTGCAATATGTATTAGAGATAGCACAGTCTTAATCAATTTTTACCTACAATTTTTCATATTTATTTTGATATTATCCGGTGAAATTGAGGTCAATTTTGGACCAATGACTGACATGTCCTTGACGTCTTTCAATTGACGGTTTTAATATTTATATAGAAAAGACAGAACTTGTTACGGAGTTAGGGTTATGATATACATTTCAAACATCATGCCGTACATAGACGCGCAGAATACGAACCAGTAGGTATAGAATATTTGTGGATAGAAATCGTAAACCATACTTGTAACCTTTTCCCGTCTTGTATATATCGTCCTCCTCACGCTGACAATCGATTTTTAACAATTTTTATGGTCTTTAGATAAAGTTGGGGAAATATCCGACAAAATATCATAGTTGGAGAAATAAATGCTGATTTTCTCAATATAACACAATCACACCCAATTTTCGTTGTTATGTCCAACTATAGTTTAATTAAAAACATTCACGAACCTATAAAAATTTCCAGCACGACACGCACACTTATTGAACCTATTCTCACAACAATTATAGATGTTCAAGTAGGCGAAGCAGGCACTATTGAAATTGACTCTAATGTTAGCGACCACAAGACTACACATATTTCGCTTATTCTGAGATATAATTTGAAGCGGGCGTACAAACGTAAAATGGTTTACAAAAATGCTTACCTAGTGATTAGCCATGGTTCAATTCTACTCTGCGTAAAACGATTAGGATTAGAGATCGTCTACGTAACATTACAGTGAAAACTAATAAAATCTGCGACTGGTCAAAATATAAAAAAAAAATCGAAATCAAGTCAACAACATGAAAAAGCAAGCATTTTCTAACTACTACGACAATATTGAAACTATTATTGACGACTCTAGTAAAAGCAGTAACAAACTATATTGGAAACTTCTGAAAGACGTTTTTCAAACAAAAACAACAAGTGAAATTCCAACTTTACAATACACAGATGATATCAAAATAATTTTAAAATAGTGTTTTCTGATGTTGATAAGACAGAAGTGCTTAACAAATATTTTTCATATATCTATGATATTTTGACTACTGGTAACTAAGGTTTTACCAGAATTGTACTTACAATGTGATGAAACTTTAGACAACATTTTTATTGAAGAATTTGAAGTAACTGACATTATATCTGTTTTGCCAGTCAACAAGGCCATTAGACCTGATTGTATCAGTCAAAAAATGTTAAAATCAACTTTGTTTTCAATATGCAAGTCTTTATGTTTACTTTTTAATAACTTTCTTTTAAAAAGATCATTTTTTTTATTGTTGGAAAATGGCCCATTTTCTACCTCTTTTTAAAAAGGGGACCCATCACTCTCATGTAATCAAAGACCTGTTTCTTTACTAAGCTGTGTAAGTAAAATAATGGAGAGAATTTTTTTCAAACATGTTTATAATTATTTCCATAGTAACAAATTATTTTAAAAATACCAAGCCGGTTTTTTACCCGGTCACTCAAAAGTGTACAATTTAATTGAGTTGTATCATAGTAAATTTAAGAATATTGATAGACAGGTCAAGAGGAGTGCAAGGGGAGACAAACGAAAACGTGTTGAAGACAGAGCATGTAGAGCTGAGGAAGCAGCAATTAGGACTGGAAATATCCAAGAACTCTATAAAATCACCAAAATGATGTCCGGGGAATTTACCAATTCAAGTGTTGTGAAAGACCAGCAAGGCAACATTCTTTAAAAGGACAGCGACATCGTGAAAAGGTGGGCAGAACATTTTATGTCAGTTTTGAATAGAGGAGATCCATACCAACCACCAGATATTGAAATTGACAACGAAAACGTAACAGAGCTTGACACCAGTGTGGAGGAAATAAGTGTAGTGGAAAATACAAAAAGCCGTCACGAAAATGACAGACAACAAAGCTGCAAGAATAGATAATATCCCCGCAGAATTACTAAAAACAGACATTGAAGCAACACCAATTGTTATGCATAACCTTTTCCAAGATATTTGGAGACCCAACATGATACCATCAAAATGGAAAAGTGGGACTATTATAAAACTTCCAAAAGGGAGATAAAACAGAAATGCAACAGATGGCGTGGAATCACACTTTTACCAAGAATAGGTAAGTGTTTACCAGAGTTCTATTGGACAGAGTAAAACAACAGGTTGATAAACAACTGAGATAGGAGCAGGCAGGATTCAGACCAGGAATATCATGCTGTGACCAAATGTTTGTATTACTAGTACGTAACATCATAGAGCAGTCAATAGGGTGGCAGTCCACTCTATACCTCGACTTTGTTGACTTTGAGAAGGCATTCGATAGTGTACATCGGGAAAGTTTATGGAAAGACTATACGTCTTACAATTGAAGATTATTGACATCATCAGAGTACTACATGAAGAATATCAGTGTAGTGGGATTGTTAACAATGACCAAACTGAGTGGTTCAATGTAACATCGGGGCTGAATGCTATCACTTCTACTCTTTTTAATGGCCATATACTGGGTCATGAGGGAATCCACCGGAGATTAGAATAACGGCATTAGATGGAAAATGTGAAACAAACTGGATGACCTGGATTATGCCGACGACCTATGTCTTATCTCTTCCACCCATCAGCATATCCATAGAAAAAAATCTAAACTCCACACAAATCCAAACTCCACACAACATCTAGAAGTTTAGGACTTAACATCAATTTTAAAAAGACCAAAATACTGAGAATTAATGCACGGAACAACAACCCCGTACAAGCAAATGGAGAGCGTTTGGAAGATGTAGACATTGCACATACCTGGGCAGCATTAAAACAACATCAGGAGGTACTGACCAGGACATTACATCAAAAATCAACAAAGACCATCATGTGTTTGCCATCTTAAAACCAGTTTGGAACCTATATGACCACCAGAACAAAGCTCAGGATTTCCAATAGTAATGTAAAATTAGTATTACTTAATTGATCAGAATTCTGGAAGCTCCGGAAAGACCTCACAAGGAAACCGAGAGTGTTCATAAATCGATGCCTACGGTCCATATTTAAGATCAGATGGTCAAATGTAGTATCCAACAACGAACTCAGGGAGATTACAGGACAAGAAGACATAGCTGCAGAAATTGCTAGAAGAGAAAGGAGATGATGGATCGGCCATGTGCTCAGAAATGACAAGCACGAAATTACCAGAGAAAGCATCTTCTGGACGGCCGATGGCAAATTAAAAAGGGGCAGGCCAAAAAACAACATGGCGAAGCACAGCAGAGAGTGAGCTGAAAAAAGATAAAGTAAAGTAGGTTTAATAAATTGTTAACTCATTCATAAATATATTTATTTCGAACAATCTGGTATGACTATCACTGACACAATGGTACATTCAACTGTATTGGTGTCTTATTATGCCAGGGTCGAATTGCATGGCTACCATTTTCTATTTTTATTTTAGAGCGAACTTATTCACTAGTGTAATTGGTACACATGTAAAGGCCCCACCTTACTTCCGGAAATCAGTTTGAATCTTCAATACCTGAGGATGCTTTCACACAAGTTTCAAGCTTTTCTAGCTTAATTCTTTTGAGAATAAGATTTTTTTTTGAAATACCAACAAATTTTCAATAATTCCTGATTATCTCCCCTTGAAAGAGAGCGTGGCCCTTCAATTTAACAAACTTAAATCCCAGTGGTTCTGGAGAAGAAGTCGAAAGTGTAAAAAAGTTTCCAGGCAGACAGACGGACAGACGGACGCCGGACAAAGAGTGACCAGGTGAGTTAAAAAGTAAAATAAAATTATTTCTAATTTATACTACCAAATTCTGCAGATGGGACAGACAGCTGAAAGCCAGAAATTTTTTTCAGTCAGCTGAACATAAAGCATTTAGGCCACATAGTAGTTTTTAATTTTCATTCCCGCCGCTTCTCAGATTTATTCTGTCAGGTGTTTTTTTTAATTTCAGTTTTAAAAAGTTGGTTAAGAAATGAAGAAAAAAAATTGGATACAGTTTACATATATGATATCATAAAATAGTAAAAAAAAAATCTGGTTCAACATGAAAAAAAAATTCCAGTTTCGGGAAAGGGTGGGGTGGGTCCGAGGGATATCTTTGTTATCCGGGGGCTGGGGGGGGGGGGGGGGTCTGAGACCTATTATCGATAATTTCACACTGTAAATTTAAGAAATTTGAATTTTCCATGGGCACCCCCTCCGAACCCCCTTAGATCCGTGCATGTGTACATGTATATGATGAATAAGTTAAGGATTTTCTTGGCATAAATAAACTTACCCCCAAGATCTACCACCATATATTTTGTGCCTGGTTTCAAAACACCTGAGGTTGGAGATGTGTCTTCTCCTTCGGCAAACCTCAAGTACTGGCAGTATATGGACGCTGCTTCATGCTCTAGAGCTATTGTCAAATATTCATTTCGAATACCTGCCTACAAAGACGTTATAAGTTAGTAATACACACTAGTATTGACTGAATGTTGGATGCGTGTATATTATGGGAAATATGGAGTTACAAGCACTTCTTTTCTTTATTAACCTCAATTTACTTACCTTTTGAGTTAAAACGTATCGGGAGAAATTACACACAGGGCGAACAAGAATACTTAGATTCGCTAATGTGACTAATTTAATTATAGTGGGTGGAAAAATTCACCAAAGTTAATTCAAGCATTACATAAACATTATATTGGAGATAATAAAACTTTTCTTTTTAGATAATAGAATGCACGGATGATTTTTATTTAGAACGGTGTCGCTATGATACAGGTGTTCATATATTTGATTTAATTAATCAATTTAAATTTTGAATTGTAAATCTCGAATCTCGTATTTCGAATCCCGTATTTCGAATCTCGAATGAGCCTTACTGGCTTTCCACAGTGATGTTATCAAATTATTATGTTTATAATCCTATAAACTATTCATTATATTAAACCGTAAAATTTCATTCTAAACGATATCGTAAATTAAACAATAAAATTATATAGGTACACCCTTTCTCAGATACTTACATTTACTGCAGCTGCTCTCATAAATAGTATAGCATTTTCTTCCCATATTGCAGGAACTGTCAAGACGTACTCAATGTCTTCACCATTTATATTAGCGATAAACATCTCTTTTACTTCCTGTAGCAGGCATTTTTTTAAACAAACGATGCAATGTTGAATGACCAATTCTGCTTTTAAAAGGTTTCCTGTGATATCCTTACACATCACTTCTGTATCATCCTATATTAAAACACATCAGTTTTGACACATTTATCAAAGCAGTTTCTAACAAGAATATATCAGCAAAAACACGATAAGAACATAAAATGCCATGTATGATTAAGCAAAATACCATGAATACAATTTCATGAGAGAGAGAGAGAGAGAGAGAGAGAGAGAGAGAGAGAGAGAGAGAGAGAGCTGTATCAACATACATCCATCTTTAATTGTTGAAAGAAATAGTACTCATGTTGACAATCCTCTTGTTTCAAATTTACATATTTGTCCTCAGCATCGTATCCAAACGAAGATTCAGTGAAATCCTTCTTCAAAAGTAGACATGTTCGGACCTTTGTGGATGCAATATAACCGCTGCTCCAAGTTTGCAAGTATACCTTCCCCCAGTCATGTTTCATTGAAAAAGCATACCCTGAATATGTCGTGCCCAAGTCAATTGCACCGACCAGAATCTTTCTACATCTACTTTTTATTTCCATGTTCAAAGTCTACTTCGTTTTTTTCACAGAAAGATGGGAAAAGTTTCTGCAATATTGATGACCGTTTCTTTAAAAAAAAAAAACACACACCAAAATGAATGAATATATTAAACGGAAATCAATATTGTTTTACTTAATATGTTATTTAAAACAAATGTAGAACTTTAATCAGTTTAATCAATATGACATGTGGTGATAACTAACAGTGTTCAAATTCAAAAGTCCAAAGGGAAATTACAAAACAGGAGCAGAGCAAACACGGACCTCTAAAAAAATTGAGGTATGATCAGGTGCCATGGAGGAGTGCTGTGTCGTGTGCTCTTTGTCGTAATCGGGAACAACGGAAAAGTAGACAATTAGGTGATTAATTATGGTCTAATAATTAGTATGAAAAACGTCAGTCAGCATGCGACCCAATGGAAGATTGTATTTTCTGAAATATATATTTTATAGTCTTTGGTTGATAAAGCATCTTTAGTTTCATATAAACATTAATTGATCAATATAAGAAGTCTTTAAAGAGGCATGATCACAACTTTGGACTAAGATTTTTTTAAAAAAAACCCCGTATTTTTAATGATCCATCTTAATATAGGTTGCTGGATAGAACTTAAAACAAAATAAGATGTATTAAATACTTACCATGTTTAATTGTGTTCCAAATTAATTTGTAAATTGAAAAAATGTGATTTACAGAAAACTTGTGCCAATACCTAAGTAAACAATGTAAACAAAAACAGAAATGTAAACAAAAAGAGCACGAACCATGCTCGCATAACAAAAAATTGTGAACACTTTATCTCAGTTGTATTTCATATGAGAGACAACTGGTGTTACCTTAATGCTTAATATTCCCATGAAACATTTAAGTAGATCCAGTGTTAAGGTAGGGCTTGATTGTAATGTCCATGTAGTTAACATGTAAGCACCTCGTTGTTTCCCTAATTTAGTAGGTATCTAGCAGATAAACAAAGTATATGGTGATAAGTGCAAAGAGGCCTCTACTTGGTTAGTATTTATGAAATTCGTGATCCTCAGAACAGTATTGTTTTGAGGGGAGGGGTGTGTGTCACTGGTCAACTATTTTAGTCTTTGGGGTCAAAGATCATAGAGTAATTTGTTTATACTTTAAAATATGTTTACTAGTACCTAAAAATAGTGCAACATTTCTACTTATCAGCTCAGAATTTTCCTTACCTACCAAACGTAAGGGGTTGGGGGTTGGGTTTGTGGGGGTGACAGATTCCACGTTTTTGAACCAACTTCTTTTGTCACGATAAATCTGTACCAGAGGATCTTCACATTTTTTTGATTAGCATTTTTTCTTATGGATAGATTTTGAGTTTAAGAATATTATGTAATATTATAACCTTACAAAGATTTATGCCCCAGCTGTTGAATGAAGTGTAATCGATTTCAAAATTTTAGAATTTTAGAAAATATACAATCGTGTTGATTTGTGCGTCTGACTTAAAGTGTGGGTTGTTTTGTTGGTGAAACTTAATGTAATCTAATGTTACTTGGACTAGTAATAACTAGCATCGCGCATTTAGGAGCTGGATTGTTTTGTTTGTTGGTTGATTAACATCTCAATCATGGTGTAAAATTATGATGAATTTTTTTTAATTAATAAAAAAATATTCAAAGGCCACAAACTCAAAAGGTAGGTTATTTTTTTTTTTTATGAAAGTGAAAAAACACAACCTACAATTAAAGGTCTATAACATAAAAAAGGTATTTTATTATCATCAGTGTTTTTTTTATTCTAAGTAAACGTAATTCTTTAAGACAATTTCACACAAACCTAGAATTTGTTATTCAATCCCACAAGGACAAACTAATTTTACAAAAATGGTCATGTTTTATTGTCTCATGTTCTCTGTTTATTCTAGTCTATTGTGTTATTTATCTATGTTTTATATGTGCAGGATGGTTCCTTTGATTAACAGTATTGTGTTTTGAGTTTATTGTAGTTTACATTGTGGCATTTTCTGTTGTATTTTGTACTTTGTCATTTATTATACTATTTGATAAATGACCATTCTTATTTCTTAATCAGTGTCTTGAGTTGTATTGTGTCAAACGGAGCACCACCAGATCAGTTATCCATAAATATCATTATTTGTCAACGAGGTAGTTTAAGTGCGTTTAATTTCATAATTGCGTTATGAGTATATATCAACATGTTTGCCATTGAGACAATTAACGCACTTTAAAAAATATGCATAAATTACAAGTTCTGGGAATCGTTTATAATTATTTTTGTAACATACTTAGTAATAAATACATCAATTTTTCATATGCAATTCAGCTTACTTTACAATACACGCACCAGCCTCTAGGGCTGATTCTGCAGGGCTGAATATCGATTTGCAGGGCTCATAGGGATCCGTATTGCACCCCTTGCAGAACTCTTATTTTAGATACATCCATTACATTATAAAATGAGGCATTTTATTTGTGAAAAAAACGCAGTATCTTTAAGTTTATCTTTGTGATAAAACATAAAATGTAAAAACCCCTTAATTTTAATCGCGATATTGCAAGTATTCATAAATGAGAAAAAAAATGAAGTGTTTTAGAACATCTGTTTTCGTTCATGTTCTCCGTAAATTTGCTGTTCATATAATTGAATCAACATTACTTTGACAACGATAATCTGATTTTTCAATTTCTGTTATATAATAGAAGTTATAGTGGGAAAAATCGGTAAATGCTATTTTTTTGTACATAAAGATGTGTTCGGTATGTTATTAAAAAGTTTGTAATGTACATTTTATTTTCCATATTGCACCCTGTATCAGCCCTCGATCAATTTCTTCGTCCCTTTGTCATATATTGGCGTCTCGAGCTGGTATATGATGAAATATGGAAAAGGGGTATGTATTATTCTCTATGTAAACACCGATGCATACTATCTAACGAGGAGGGGAACAACAAAGATACAGTCCAATTTTCTTTTCTAAAAATACAATATGAATTTTCATGCATTTACCAAACCTGGGTTAACCTAAAAGAACTGAAAAAGAGGATAGTGCATTGTCATATTAAAGGAAAACAAACTGACCCAACAAAAGTTATTCTTATGGTATGAACACTGTGCCGGATAATTGTGCCTGTGCCAAGGTGGCATTTTTGCACCCGTCTAAGCTGCATATATCGAAAAATACAAATATGCCATATGATAGACCATTGCTTAAAGAGTTTACAACCACCTTTGTTATCATTGTATCTCACCTGTCAGGTGAGATATTTACCTTTCAAAAATAAATTCCTACAGGAAAATAATTTTTCCCATAGGAATTTCAAATTTCCAATCGGATTACAAGAACTTCCTATAGGAATTTCAATTCCGATAGGATTTGATAAAATCCGATAGGAAATCTTAATTTCCTATAGGAACACTACCTGTCTGAATCAAATTCCTACAGGAAATACCTTTCTCCTAAAGGAAATATCATTCCTACATGATTTTTAGAAAATCCTTAGGATTGTCAATATTTCCTGTAGGAGAATCATTTCTCCTATGGGAATTATCATTTTCCTGTGGGATATTAATTTTCAAAGGTAAATATCTCACCTGTCAGGTGTAACACACTAAAAACAAAAGTGGTTATATACTCTCTAGACAATGGTCTATCATTTGGTATATACGGATTTTTCCGAAACTGCATCTTAAGCGGGTGCAAAAATGCCACCTTGGCACTGGCATAATTATCCGGCACAGTCTTTATGATGCAATCGTTTGAATAATATAAACAAAAGAATTTTTTTATTTTTGTAAATAATTTTCTATTTTTAGGAAAAAAACCGTCTTATTAACATTTGTGGACATGATTTATTAGACATTTATATCATGCATTTATTCACATCACTCTACAGTTTGTTACTCGAAACCAACGCAGATTTTCCACTTTCTCATAAAAAATCCAAAAATATTCCTATGAAATAATTGAGAGCAGATCCTTATTTGAACCAAGAAAACATGTTTCAGAAATGATACTTTAAAGCTGAACACCGCTCGTAAATATTTCTCTTTCATCACCGCTATCCCTGCAACCCCTTTATAAGCCAAAGACCTCTTAACAGTTTAAAGTACTAGTATATCGCTGTAGAGGTCTCACTTGTGTGGACGTACATTTGGCCTTGCCGTGTTACTCGGTCGCGATGAAATTATCAAATTTTACGCACTTTTTTTAAGTCAGGAGAATACTATCATCAAATAAACAGGTAAATGCATTCTTTACAAACAGAATATGCACATAAAATAAGAAATAAATGCATAAAATCCAAAGACCAAGAAAGAAATACTACACGTTGGCCACAAGTTTCAGGTGTGCAATCAGGTGTAACGGTTTATATATCCGTGTGACGGTGCCTATTACGAGCGGTGTTCAGCTTTAACAATCCTTAAAATACATTTTTTGTGTAGCGTTCTACTATGATATATCCTGCTGCCAACAGGTCTACCCTTAAAACTCAGGTTTACCGTTTTTATATTAATAGCCTGCACGTTGTTTATGATGATTGTGCATGAACATCAAATAAAAGAGTCCCATATAATGATCGACATCTTGCAAAATACATAAAAATATCCTAGTCAGCGGGACTGAAATAGGAAAGAGTTATAAATCTCTAACATCCTGATATCTGTCGACGGTCATAGTAAAATATCTTAAATATGTGTTGTTTGTAAAGCAATATCACATAGCACTTATCTATTGTCCTATTGCTAATAAAACTGAATGGTTTAAAAAATCTTAAAAAATGGAATGCTAGAAGTTAAATAAATGTTAAGATATTATTCATAGATAACTAAACTAAATTAAACAGTAATATCTATTGAGTATATGATCTCTTTTCTTGAGGTACTAATTAATATAAATCAATTTCTACTTGGTTTTTTATTGCAATAATTGTTCGGATATAGATGATTTGTATTTAATTACCTGTTATTGTCACATGTATCCGTATAATCTGTTCCGTTACAAAGAATTCTAACGACACTCTTTAGATTTCGATACGCAGAACGAAGAGCTGTTGGGCAGGGTCATGGCAGACATGTTATAAATAAAGCTATTTTTAACAAAATGACCAAACAGAAAATAGACATGGAAAAAACTATGACATTGTAACTTGGCCCTTTGAAAATAGAAATGATTTTATTTGATTTCATTGTATAAGATATATTACACAAAATTTTTGAAAAGGGAACGTCTACTGTATTGTTTAAACTTAAAAGGTGAAAAACAAGACACCCAAAAGTTCGTTCTGGTAACATACCTCATTCTGAATACAACGAGAAGATTCGTTGACCCAGATTTCATACCGTTGAATAGTCCTTGAATAACATGAAATATGACTTTTGTAAGAAGCTTTTTTAAAGAAGTAATTAAACCTTTTCATAAGTTGTAAGTTTAGCAGCTGTATTACCCTTTGGGAGTTGAACTATGTTCAATCTCCCTTAGTTATCACGCACATTTCATGCGCAGTAATTCGAATTGATTATATAGAGGCTGTCAGTGGGGCTTCTGTGTCGGCTGTTTTACTCATGTGATATTCAATATAACCATATGTAAACATTCGCCACAAAATAGTTCATGTCATTTTTTGCTGAACTGATCTAATTTTGATAATTTAAAATGCAAGTAAATGTAACAATATATCAAACATATTTTGAAGATTAGATATCGTTCAAAGTAATACAAATAACTTAATTATACAGAACCCAAATATCTCAGTAATTTGCGTAATATACCTCATTTCGTAGTGTCAATCGGAACATCGCTCGGCTTTTTCCGTCAATTCGAGAAAGTCGAAACTATTTGCATTGTCTGCCGCGTAGTAAAAAGTTATAAGTTCACCGGTAATGTTCATATTTATATTTCTGAAAATAGCAATATTCGAAGTTTTTAGGAATTTAGGTAATACTGTTAAAGCTGCATGGTCTAATTTTTTTTTTTTGCTATCACAGTATCAAATAATTTTCCATACAAAACAATTATTTAGAAAGATATAGACTTTTGCCTATTTACACCAGCAGAATCAGTCTCGTTTCAAAGTTAGAAATATTAAAAGTAGATAAAAATAATTTCTTTATGGGAACACAAAAGGAAAAAAAAAACAAAACCCAATGCATCTTGGGAATGTTTAGAAAAGGGAACCTTTTGGTTTCCTTCCTCGAATGTTTGGGTTTATTCAACCGGCATGTTATGCATCGATTGTAAACAAAACAAACTTCAGAAATAATAGTGAACAAAATATACACATGTGGATTTTTGTTTTGCCAAAACATTATGACCTTTATTTTAAGCGATGTCAAAGTCGTTATACATATCCGACTCGACGCCTGGGGCGAGTTTTAATATGAAGTTACATAACGCTATACCTTTTTATGTCGTTTGTTTTGTAAACAAATTTTGTACATAATTTTTTCATTGAAATATGGCTTAATTGACCGGGAAAACTACTGCAATGTCTATTATTATGCACATACTTAGCATAACCATCGTTTAAAAGCGTACCCATTGGATATAAAATCAGACCAAGCAGCTTTCATATCTGTTTATAATTCCTTCCGAGAATTCCAACTTACGCAAGCATAGTGTAGGTAGTGTAGATTGAAGCTTGTTCAAATCATGATCCCTGGGGGGTAGGGGGGGGGCACAATTGGGGGTCGAATTTTTACAGAGGAATATAAAGTAAAGCATCATTGAAAATCTTCTTCAAAAACCAATTGGGCAAAAAAGCCAGGTACTTGTGTGAAAGCTTCCTCTGGTAGGATAGATTCAAGTTTGTTCAACTCATAATCCCCGGGGGTAGGGTGGGGCTACAATGGGGGTCCAATTTTAAAGAGGAATATATAGAGAACAATGCTTGTGTTGAAGCTTCCTCAGGTGGTGTAGATTCAAGCTTGTTCAAATCATGATCTCAGGAGGCAGGTTGGGGCCATAATAGGAGGTCAAATTTTTACATAGGAAAATATAGAGAAAAATCTTTAAAAATCATCTTCTCCAAAACCAATCAGCCAATAACATTCTGTTTACATTCGTTCCTCTGTTGTGCACTTCAAAGCAGTTTCAATATTCATAATTGACCCTGGCTACTCGACAACTGTTGATAAAACAACAAAGGAAACAGAAAAGGGAAGAAGAATCACACTGTATTAAAACCTGCATCTAGAGAAGGGCTAAATACTGTCCTTTTTCTGGCAAGGCATTTTTCTTTAATTGTATACATATAAATGTGGTGCTCTCATATTTCTGACAGGAACTGATAAATATTGAATATGATATTAAGGAGGCTAGGTGGTCAACAAACTAGCCATCAGACCTGGCTAAAAGTTTAAGATATAGTTTGTTTAGCTACTAACAATCATTTAGTAAAGAAAAAGTCCATAATATTTTTCTTTTAAATTTGGATATTTTCCTCTAAAGGAGATCAATACAGTCTAAAAATGGCCACGACCATCGAGCCGTCTTAAATAGTCAATGTAATCTTCACTTTACCACCCCCACCTCAACCACATGCTTATTAGGGAACATGTAAATTGTGGAAGTAATATGTAATTTTCTTTTTTCTTCATTTCTAAAGGGTGCCGCAACCTTCTTCTAAAATAGCTAAAACTGCACTGTGTTGTATCAGAGAGCGTGTTTTACATGTAGTTAAAAAAATACGACATTCAATTGTTTGTCAAATTGAATGTTTGGGAATATATTTCAAAAGAAGAGACGTCAATTTTTAACTTATTAACCGGTCACTCGGTCGGAACGAAGATAAGCTGTTATTAGTAATCGGTTTGTCGTATAAAATATTAAAAAAAGGTTGTATATTTCAAAGAAATTCATAACAAATTTTATATATTTCCAGACGTGGATATCTATTAATTTTCAATTGTTGGCAGTTACTAGTAAGCCCCTGATGTTTAGATTGTGAAGGGAAATTTGTCAAAAGTTGGTTAATAATGATGACAGTTCAAGTAACATATTACTGATCTCTTTATTTAGCTTTTGTTTTTTCTTTAAAGCTGAACATCGCTCGTAAATAGGCACTGGCTTCCATATTTCTTTTTCATCACCGCTATCCCTGCAACCCGTATATAAGCTGAAGACCTCTTAACAGTTTAAAGTATTTCGCTGTAGAGGTCTCACCAGTGTGAAAGTACATCTGAGGCGAATTCAACAATATTTATTATCTTGTAAAAAAAATGCTTTTTTATTTCAAAGATTGATATTGATATAGATAGTCCTAAAAAGCTAGCAATCATTTTAAATGAAAAGCTTGATGTCATTGTATCTTTGAAGCATTGATTTATTGCTGGTGTTTTATATGATTCAGATAATGTCAGGCCCGCAGTACGCACTAAGTTTTATGCAGAACCTACAAACTTATGACCCACTGTGTTCATGTTACTCAAGATAGCATCATTCAAATTAATAAGAATCTGAAATAACATAACAAAACTTAACAAAATAGTCGTTTCTATACCGATATTACTATAAATATGTAAGTTATATATACGTCACCTGATTTAAGAATATCTAATAATTATCAATCTCTGAAATATTTCACCTTTCGTTTTAGTTTTTTGGATGTGTTCCAAGTATTTAGATGAGTATCACACCGTATTGTTTTGTATTGTATTGTATGGAACACTGACAGTATACTTTACGTGCAGCAGTGCAACGTTGTTTCATTACGTCAACTTCATGTCATTTTCAAATCAAACTATGTCAGTAAGTTAGGTAAAAGTTTACTTCATAATTAATCTATATTATTTCACCTTCATTTTTGTTTACATCATGCTGAATAAATATTACACACACACACACACACACACACACACACACACACACACACACACACACATATATATATATATATATATATATATATATATATATATATATATATTATAAATTGTTTCGATTTGTACCCCTAAATGCAATAAGTTTGTTTACTTTTATTTTTATTCAAATGGATAACAGGTTGATATACAAGATTCGTGTATGTAAATAAAAGAAAATTAGATAAATATTATATGACCTCTATTTTGAACTATTTTTTTTCATAGGACTAAATGACTAAATAATAGAATGGTTTCCGCAAGTTTAATTTACGACTAGGAATGAGGTAAAATTTTAGTTAAATAAATTTTATCAGGATTTGAAAGTATTTTAACTATCTGTATTATTATTTCTACTTTGATAATTATTTTAATGTTTGAACTTTAAACAGGTAATTTTCCATACAATGTGGACATTGCTAATATTTTCTCCGTCCAACTGTTTTCCACATCCATCAAAACGAGTGCGACCATGTAAATTGTGGCAGCCACAAGGGCCCGTGCCATACGAAATAACATTTTATCCTTATACGTATTCGAAAAAGGGAACGTCGACACAACATATACAATTAATGAATGAGACATGTTTTTAAATTTTAATTGTAATATATATTACTTTTATGCATGCATTTCGAAATACAGTGTGAATTCAGATATCCGGACGCTTCAGTTTACAGACTATTTTATTTGGGAACAAATTTCTTATACGTTATTTTGTCTCTATTCACATTCCAGATCAGAACAGTCTGTTTTTACCAAAAAATCTAACTATAAATTTTGCTTCATTTGAATTGGACAGTAAAGTCTAATGATACTCCGCTTAATACAATAGAAAGATTACGCTTGTCAGTTGAGTTTCACACCCTTTTTACCAGCTAGATCCCCATGCCAAGTTCGTATAAACACTCTGACTTCCTAAATCACTTTCAATTATTATAATATAAATTAATATCTTTACACTGTGTACCTGTCAAGTCCAATTACTTTTTAAAATACCCCTCTATTATAAAGGAAGAATGTGTTTAATAAATCCGGAATTTTTTTTACATTGCTTTGTGTTATTTATATTAAAAAAAGTTATATTAAATAAAGTGTCTTGCGAATTTCTTGTTAGATTTAGTCAAAACCGGAAGTATAGGAAGAACATGTCAACTGATCAGAAGTGCATTGGTGGAAATTTGATGTGTCTAGAAATAGAGTGTTAAAGAACATAACGTAAATAGACACATTTCACTTTTGGACACAATATATTTAGCCAAATTTGCTATTTTTTATCGTTTGGTTAATATTTCCTGAGTAAATAACAATATAAAGCAGGGTTTCTTGTATTAAAATCGGGTGAATTTCAAAGGACAACTCTAATTTGTTGCTGTTTAGTATGAAAGGCAAAGAAAAAAGCATCAACACCCATTATAAACAAATAAATTATCATTTATGACTACAATAGACACATTCCAGATATCTGGACGTCTCACCTATCCGGACCACTGGACTTGGGGGCGAGTTGGGGGTGAAAGCATCTGGATAACTGAGGCTCCACCTGTATATTGCATTTGACAAATAATGGGAATAAATAAATACAAATTACAAACTATCTGATAAATGATTTACTAGCTTGAGCATGCAAATTAAATATCCCTAGTAATGTCTATCATAGCACTGAAAAGATGTATACTCTAATAGATGATACTAGTAATTTAAGAAACTATGCAGTTTATACTATTTTTAAGGGGGTGATAGATTCTCCAGAAAAATAAAAATAAAAAATCTGAAAAAAGTGGAAAGAGGGACACAAATATATTGTAATATACTATAACTTCCAAAATCGAAATTATTTTAAGTAAGTTGTGTGGGGGTGTTAAAGGTAAATCAATGCTTACAGAGAATTGCTCAGCGACAGCAGTATGTAAGAGTTTTGGAAAATTATTGTAACTCCTTTTTTGTGATCCGATCTGTTTGTTTTGATTGAATAATACTTGACATTAACCCGTACTTGCACAGGTCGAGTAAAATTTCATGACTGTTTTTCATGATTTGAGAAAATGACTTCAGGAACTATTACCAAACCCAGAAGTATATTTATGATATGCATAGTTAATAGGAGATATATATAAATGAAAAGTGTTATGAAATAACTGATGGCCTGATGGTCTAGTACAATTTGTTTTAGCTTTTTATAAGAGAACACTTGCCCTTTTGGCCATGCAACGTTTAAAAGTTTACTCCTTATATATAGGTACTGTGATAAAACTATATTCTGTAGTTTCCCCTCCTGTCACTACATATTGATTGAACAGTCATGATTGTGATATCAATGCTATTTTGCCCGGCTATCTGCGATCATGCTATTTATGGACTTCCGCCAGTATTCATCAGAAAACACGCCAACAGCTTTACTAGTTTGCTATTACAGAACAAGATTGGCGACAGTTCACAATTTATTATCTGCCAACTCAGAATCATTAAACGATATATGTCAATGTCCATATGACAAAAGCACAAACATGTTAACCACAATACATGGGTGCTGGAGAAAGGCCACACTGTCCTTGCTCTGCTATGGAAGGTCTGGGGGTGCCAACACGCAAAAGGTGCATAACGGGCAAGGCGGGGGCCTTGTGTTGATTACAAGTGCCATAGATGTCCCATGCTTGACAAATGACATGTGGACGGGGACGACTCGAGACATGACTGTTTACCCTGTCTTTCGACGAGTGCTCCCTGGTATATACTCGTATTTGCTAACCTTGAGTACACCCGGTGAGCCTCCCCTCCTCTGTTAGGAGGTGGAGGGTCCCAAGCATGGCGTGATACTTGTGAACCCCAATCATTCACACATGGAATGCCAATTTCCCAACGTATACACCGGCCCTCCGCCTAATTGACAGATGGGGAAAACGCACAGGGCAGACATGTCCCAAAAAGACCTCCCTTTAGGTCCCCCAGGATCTGCCACGAACATTGATATAATGTTCTCCACTACCCTAAGAATAACACTCCTACACGCACGTACACAAGCAAGAAAGGGACCCTCCCCATGAGATGCATTGTTAAACCGAAAAGAAAATGGAAAAAATGTCTTAGGAGAATACCTTGGCTGTGTTGGATAAAAATGTGAACAAGCCCCCCTTCAAGTTTTTGAGATACAATTCATTCCCTGTTCGCGGCAGGCTTGTGCCGTTATGCCTAAATAATTGTGTAATCTTAAATTTGCTAAAATGTTTCGGTGTGAGATAACGGCCCCTCCCAAATCCAAGACAATTGATCTGATTTTCCTATTAATGTTTGTTCTTTTCTTTTCAATTTTCTGTCACTACATATTGTTTTCAATAATCTGATATATATATATATATATATATATATATATATATATATATATATATATATATATATATATAATAAATTTTCATTCATTATTATTTTCAATATCATTTCCTTTTCTATTGCTTTTTATCACAATCCAATTATCCCCCTCACACACATACATACTTTTGGGTACTTGCAAGTTCCATACTAATACAATGCAGATTGCAGCGATAAATGCTTTTCTAATGGCAATGACCCATGTGATCCCTAGCTGCACGGACTTATTATGAATCCTTATACTATAAAATCAACCTTATTTAAATCATTTTTTCTTTATTTCCCGAAGAAAAGAGGGAGGATGGGTCTCATCATTCTGTGATGGTTCAAGCTAGAGGTAAATTCATGTGTAAAGTGTATGTTTTCTTATTTGTTAGTAAATAAGCGTTTTATTAAAACAATTTCGGGTTTTAGTGAGTTCAATAATTTAAAAATTAAAATTAAATTGATTTACCATCCCCTCCCCGAATCTACACTTGTGTGAAATTTTAGCCATTCCCGGGGTCTTTGTAAGGATTGTCTTGTACACTTCATGATTCATGAATCTGGTTTTTTTTTTTTTTTTTTTTTTTTTTTTTTTTTTTTTTTTTTTTTTTTTTTTTTACATTGAATTGATAAATAGCAATGGCCTTATGCAAATTGAAAAAAAGCGGATAAGCGCCTTTTTACTCACATCCAGTGGAAGCTATCAATTACGTCCATATTAAAATAATTCACACTTATAGAGAAAAGATAAGTGCCAATTTGGAAAAAAATATTCAGCAAGGTACAATGTCTATAATAATCAAAACAAACTTCACTTTTTTCACAATTTACCTGTATTAGAGCACAAAACATTGAGTCCATTACATGTATTTTTATATAGTTGTATAGATGGGTATAAAGTATTTTAATGATAAACTAAGTGTTGTCTGTCCAAAGAGTTATCAGTTTATTTTTCAACCATAATTGACAGACGGACAAAGTAAGAGCATTAAGGGATGCTAACCACTTGTTAAACAATAGTTATCAGTGGTTAGATAGCTAAATTCACTTCGAGCAACACAACTTTGACCACTGGTTATTACACCAGTGGATACTGACTTTGACTAATGGTTAAATTAACCAATGGTTAAAATTAAGCAGAGTTTTTTGCAACCCAGTCCAGAAGTCAATCACTAACTGTAAGAAGACTAAATATCACCTTACATTCATAAGGAGACTAGAGGTCACCTTAGGCCCAAAATCAATAAAGTAATAATTTTGTTATCTAAAGGTCACCCTATCATATGTTAAGATTTTACAAGGTTGAGAGCTTTAACAGAATTCAGCCACTGTAGGGAGACCAGGGGTCACCTTAAGTGGAATAACCATTAGGAGACCAGAAGTAACCTCACGTCCTAAATCAATGAGATAATGCTTTTGTTAATCTATAGGGAGACCAGAGTTCACCTTATGTCATTTTTGAAGATACTAGAGATTCTCTAATAGTAAGCCAATGTAGTGAGACCAGGGGTCACCTTAAATAGAATATTCATTAGAGGACAAGAGGTCATCTCACGTCCTAAATCAATGTCGTAACAATTTTGTTAATTAAAATGGAAGCAAGAGGTCACCTTATTTCATTTACAATATGGAAATAAACCAGAAGCCATCCACTGTAGGGAGACCAGGGGGTCACCTCTGGTCTTAAATCAATGGAGTAATAAATTTGTTAATCTATATATGTGGTAGTGTTGATTTTGCGTGTAATTGTATAAATAAAACGATCAGTATGTGTGATCAAATAAAATAAAATATGTGTTCATGTTGTTTTCATCCAATCATCACCTCATCTCTATTCATTTTCATCTACTGCATGTTACTATTAATAAACTAATTGACTGACGAAACAGGTATAAAAATATCAACGTATTTGATTGGCCTAGCCACTTTGGCGGGTCGTGGATTTTGTAAAAACCAGTATACAGGTTCTGAGAGTGACCAGTTACTACTCAGGGCGAAGGCAAGTGAAAAAGCCACGAATTTATTATACAACACGCACAGTAAGTTCTTTTTATTTCGTACTAATATTTCCTCTTTTGAATGAGTGAATGAATGAATATTTTTATAGTCTGTTATACTTATATGATAATTGAGTATTTTGATAATTTTACTTTATAAATAATGAAAACGTAATGTTAGAAAATAGTTGTAACGCTGTATTCTATCCTTTAATATTTCATGTACCTTTTAATTGATATACGGCATTGTTATATATATAGGTATATGTGACAGCTACATTGCCCAGAGATATTTAAGCAAACTCAGCTCTATTCCATAAATCGGTACGATATCCTGAGATATGCACATTATTACATTTATATAATATGTAATTCTAGATTACTATTTTATAGCTAAATATTTACACTTGCAAATGTTTTCCCTTACATAACACTGTTTGTGCAATCCACTGTTATTCCTGCATAACAGCAGTCTAGGTCAAGAGGTCAAAGTTGCGCATGAATAATCTACATGTAGGTCACTACTTTTTCTACGTACTCACTAACCGACTTGCGCTAAAACACGCCTAATATCGTAATGAAAACATGATTTAGGCGTAAAGAAAAAAACTTATTTGTATTTAGTTATACGAAGTTTTATTCATTCATTCTTTTCGCTATATATAACATTAATTGCAGGGATAAATGATCATAACTTAAGCGTTCTTGAAAATAACAATCGCAAATTTGTCAAAGTACATGTAGTTAAATCAGTTATAGTTCATTTCTGACTAAGTCTCGGGGTCAAAATCGCAAACGCAATATCACAGACCTTTCTTGTTTAGTCCATTCACGGTCAAATTTAACTCCTTCTGCTTCTCTGTCCGTTTTGTTCCGTAAAAGAAATTAGAAGAGCTTGTCTCTAAAATGTCCGAGGAAAATAATGCTCTTGAATCTGATTCTGCGATAAAATTTCATCTGAAAAGGCCTCAGTACACTCTAACTCAGCTTTCAATTGCTTTGTTTTCAAATGTCCAACTGCTCTGTGACTTCGACGGAAGTAACACTAATCCGCCTAGCTTCAATCATTTGAACTTGAACTTAGTCATTTTTTTTGGAAAATATTGCATATAGGGTACCCCTGTTGTACGGATAACTCCTCCTACAGTTTTTAGATAGGAAGTTGTTCTTTTGCAGATCAATTTTACATATATCAGAGGTGTGCATATTGCTAGGGTTCTGATTTCTAATAATTAATTTTAAAAAATACCAGCTGTTGAATCGATCTATGTCGTTATAATTTTGTTAACCAATAACGGAGACCAGAGGTCACCTATGTCATTTTACAAGATGGAGATTCAAAAAAGTAAAAAAATCTACTGTAGGGGGACCAGGGGTCACCTTAATGAAAGAGGTCACCGAAGGTTCTAAATTGATGTAGTTATTCATAATTTTGTAAATTAATACGGTGATCAGAGACCCTTTAATGTTATTTTACAAGATAAAGAATTATAAAATGTCACCCATTGTAGGTACACCAGATTTCGTTTTAGTTCTTAGATATATGTCGTAATGGTTTTGTTAATCAATACGGAGACCAGATGTCACCTAATGGCATTTTACAAGATGGAGATTAATCAAAGTAATCCACTGTAGAGAGACCAAAGTAATCCACTGTAGAAGGATCAGGGGTCAAATTAAGTGAATTTTCCATGAGGAGATGAGAGGTCACCTTTGGACCTAAATTATTGCAGTAATTTTTTAATCAATAAGAAGATCAGATGTCACCTTCTTTTACAAGATGGAGAATTACCAGAAGTCAGCTACTGTAGAGAAACCAATGTCACCTTAATTTGGATGTCTATTAGGAGAGCAGAGGTCACCTTAGCTTCTAAATCAATGTAATATTTTGTAAATCAATACGGATACCAGCGGTTATCTTATATCAATTTACAAGACGAGAATCATGCAGCATATTTATATTGTTTATTAGGAAGAACATAATTATCAAGGGGAACAGATATCACATAAAGATGTTATTGAATACGAAAACCAGAGTTCACCTTATACTGTACATCATTGGGGAGACCAGAGGTTGCATAAGTTATAAGGAGACAACAGGTTAAAAATGTGGTGTGTGAAGAATTATAACCCTAATCTACTGAAAACAAAAGTTCAGACTTCAATTTTATTGACAAGCAAAAATGGTACACATTTCACATTTTCCCCTTATTTTTTGTCGTCAAAGAAGGGGTCTTCATATATTTCTCAGATGAAATTCACAATAGGTCCGTATTTACTATGTTTATTTTTTGCAATTTGATTAATTTTTGTAATTGATAAGTGAAAATCCAGGGAAGTGGTGGGTGGAGGAGGGGGAGAGGGAAGTGGTGAACTCAACCCTCACCACCTGTAGACAGGAGAACAACTACTCCGTAATGACAATAAAGAGACCAGACTTTAGCTAGAGTATTAAAGGACAGGTGACACAATCACAAAAACATTGACCAACAAGTTGGATTGTGAGTGTGATAAAATTTCTGCAAAATTTCTCCTGCTACTCCCATCTGTTTCAAAGCTATTGCTGAATTTTTGAGCTGATAAGACGTGTGACCTCAATATGCATATCTGAAGCCTCTGAGATCGGAAACCTTCGGTGCGACGTCAGAGCCGACTCACACTACCAATTCGCTGTATGCTCTTATCTAAAATCTGAAGTCAATAAATTTTGCTAATTGATATTTAAAGTCTGAGAACCCTGTATAAAAACATGAATTATTCTAAGCTTAGAAACTCCATATCTGTTTTCTCAGCAATTATGAATTGGAGTAAAAATGGTGATCGACTGTTAAATTATCTTTTAATTGACGTATGTGCTTCATGTTGGAAAAAATGTGTCAGATTTTGGATTTCCCAAATATAAAAGCTCATCAAAAATATGAAATCATTATTGCCAAAGAAAGGATTTTGTTTTGTCAACACATAGTAAGTGATAATGTATAGAGACTTAGCATTTATGACTAGATATGTAACCGGATCCTAAACCCTAATTAAGTTTATTGGACTTATTTAAAGATTGGATTTAAGAGGTATTACCAGAAATACTAGTACATTTTCTAGAGGACCACAAATTCAGGGGTCTACCTTATCTTAATATTAACAACTCAAACATCTTCTGATTTCATTTTTGAGTGTGATATTTGATCATTTGTGTTTTTCTGTTTACTTTATGCAAAAATATCAGTTGTTGTGACACATTCTTTGCTATCATCATCTGTCTAAATATAATACCACACCATTTTAATTTATACAAAGATTTTAATTTGTGACTGAATTTTAATTAAAAGAACAACCGATTTTTATAATCAATTAAGGCTGAAACAATATTTTTCTACGTAGTATTCAGATTTTAGAAATGTATTAATCTCAGACTCCTTGATTTTTTTTTATATCCAAATGGAATTTAATCTTTTCTTTAATAATTTATGAAGATCATTTTATTTTAAGTAGTACTTCTGAGTTGTCTATTATTTATTGTTTGTTTATCACTTTAAAAAAACCCAAAACAAGCTGTTATGCACACTGATGACTAATTCTTATGTATATACGGACATTAGATTCAGATGGACAATGAATAAATATTTTTTATAGCAACATCTATTGTTACAATTAGTACACAAAGAAATATATATGTGATACATGTATAATAAAAATCTAACTCATCCTGCTCAAAGAATTAAAAAAAAATATTTAGATCAATATCAACCTTATTTAAATCAATGTTTGGGATCAGCAAGATTGGATCAATATGGATCCTAAATGAAGTGTGCACCTGTGCATTTTCAAACAAATTTCCATCTTTACTGAGTTATTTGGTATTGAGAATCTATAATAAAGTTGCATGTTGCCTGTCTGGCTGACAGGATGATAATTTGCTATTATCAATCACAAGATTTTGAGATTCAGTTTAATTTAATTACTTATTATTTTGATAATTTTCTATTACCAGTATCTTATGTACACAAAATTTCTCCCTAACTCCTTTAACCCATGATATTTCATGTATATTCTTGTACATTCTATAATCTCACTTCTTTGTTTTCGGGAGAGGTTTCATAAAGCTAGGCTTTTCAATAAAATATGCTTTTAATAAATTCACTTTAAAATAAAATAGTGCTTTATTTCAAATTGAAGGCTCAAAATCATCTTTTGCAACACAAATACAATATCCTGAGTAAAAAAAAAAATCCTCGTCCATTGCTCTGTTTACTATGTAGCCGATTGCTGACTAGGTCGTCTCTGATGAATAACACACAGGGGTTTCTTATCTCATTAAAGATTGGCAAAACTCGGAGATCGGCTGCAGCTGGGATTTTCAGCACACTTAATTGAGCTGTGTGTTCTTATCTGATACTAGTCAAGTGGGGAAATTGTTATAAACTGATTTATATTTATCAAAGAAAATATATGTTTTTAGAAGAAAATGATTTTGTGTCACCTGTCCTTTTGATAAGGTTGTCTTTGTGGTATGATTAATCTTTAGTTAAAACACTGCTGTGATGTAAGAAAAAATATCAGACAGTTCTCGGTCCTAACGGGCCTCTAAATTCTCTGATATTTTTTCATACAGAACTGTTTTCGACATATATCCATTACGGAGACCAGAGGTCACCTAATGTAATTTATTACCAAATCATTTTACCATTATCTTAAAGTATCGGTAAAAAGTCTACGGGGTGGGTGGGTGGGGGCAAGACTACATCTTCCTATAGTCTGGACCTACGTATACAGAGAAAGAACGTCATCTACTTTCATATTTTAAGAAGGAGGATTTTGTGTTACATTAATAACGTCACCTATAACTTAAAATTAGCATATCCTTAGGGAGACCACAGGTCACCTAATGTCTATATAACTTATATCATATATCTTAAAAATAACAATGTTGGATTCTTTATCCTCTATAGTTTCTTTCCAATCCTTAGATGGTTATTCTTTAGAAAAATACATTTTCTGTTAGTTGTATTACATTTCTAAAGGCTAAGTAGTGGTACGAGTTAAAAAAAAAAACCAACAAACCAATTGCATCATGGGAATGTTTAGAAAAGGTAACCGTTTGGTTTAGTCCCCCGAATGTTTGGGTTTATTCAACCCGCATGTTCTGCATCGATTGTGCGCAAAACAAACTTCAGTAATAATAGTGAACAAAATGTACAGTTTTATTTTTGATTTGACAAACATTATGACTTCTATCAACAGCGATGTCAAAGTGGTAAAACATATCATCCCCGCCTCGACGTCGGGGGCAAATTTTAAGATAAGGCGAAATAACGCGATACCCTTTTATGTCGTCTGTTTTGTAAACAAATTTTGTACACCATTGTTTCATTAAAATATGCTTTAAAGAAAAACTGCTGCAATGTCTATTATTATACACATACCTGGCATAACCATCGTTTAAAAGCACACACAAAATTTGACATAAAATCGGACCAAGCAGCTTTAACAAAATTGATACAGAACAAAAGCTTATACAGTTATCATGTATAATGGTCTACATTCTTGTAAATAAAAGTCAATGGTAGTCAAAAGACATATCATTTTAACCAATTACATGTTACAGATATCAATGACCAGACAAATGTCATCTATTGCCCAAATACATGCAGCTGTATACGTAATTGCTTTAATGTATATCTAGGGTTAAATAAACTTGGAATATATCAAGATTTCCACCTGGAAGCTAGCAATTGTAGGCAAAGTCCAATCACTGGAAAAATGTTAACAAAATTAATATAAAAATGCAAAAATTAGCCAGACAAAAGAAAAACTTGCATATTGTAGTCTCTTTCAAGGGATGGAGAAAAAAAATACTTTATATTCAATACTACGTTACATTCATTCCTGCAGTAAATCAAATGTGACCTCCTGCACATTACCCGTAAAGAGATCTTCTGCTCTCACTCTCAATTCTGTCTCTCCAAAAATCATGGTTTCTTCCATTTCACCCCGGGATGTTTTTTCTCCTTTATTTAGAGGAATTTTCAAAATCCCCAGCTGTCTACAGCCAAGCTCATCAACAAACATAGGATTTGGATTATCAGAAATAAACACAGCACATTCCAAAACATCTTTTGAAACTCCTAATGTGTTAAAAATTTGCGATTTCTTGAAACCCGGGTAAATACTTTCGCCTTTCTGGACATACTTGAAAAACACATCTTTGCATCTAACCTTTCCGTTCATGACAATTTTCTTGTTTTCTGGGTGGGTGCCTTTTTCAAATGGCGGCCAGGTTTGTATGCCGTATGTATGCCTTGCGGACCTTCGTGAAATTGCCTGGGGGATATGCCCAAAATAAACAGCACCTTTAAGTACAGCTAACCCAGCCTCCTCTGGAATTATAACTTTTTTTTCAGTGAAGTGTTCTTTGACTGCTTTCTGTACAAGTGCACAGTCTGAGAAACCACCGACCATTAGGATTATTTTCACATCTTGAGCTTGTTTTTCCTGAAACAAATCATCCATGTGTTTGATGATATTGTTTATAGTCTTTTTATAGAACTGAACAAAAAGATCATTTTCCCACTTCAGTTTTCCTTTAAATGACTTTACTTTTCCCTCACAAGCTGAACATTTTTCTATGATTTCTTTGAAGTCTTTCACTTTATGACATTCCTTACTAAATTCAAAGTATGTCTGTGGAATAGTCATTGTAACTAGACTATTTTTGTCAGGTAAAATAGTTCTTTTCTTAGTTTCAAACGTTCTGCAAATTTCTACATAGTCTTCCATTGCCTTCTCTTTTAACAAATCCATAGTTTTTTGTCCAGAAAGGTCACGAAGAAATTTCATGAAGGAGTCGTCTACAGACTTTCCTCCCCACGGTCCCCCGCTAGCAGGCAGTAGTTCTTCCAACGTATTATCCTCTGCTTTTTTATGGATTGTTATATCTGCTGTCCCCCCTAAAAAATTAAACGTCAAACATATCATGGTATGTGATTTCCTAAAACTAAAATCCTAAAAATTGTGTCCCTTTTAATCGAAAGAAGGAATTAGAGGCAACGGGTTACATGCCCACGTGACCAGTAACTGGTAGTCCTTTTAAAAGCGAAATATAAGTATATAGGGTAGCCTATTTAGCTTTATGGCTTTAAAGGGTAAATAAAAATATCAATAGATCGGTCGAAAAAATAAGATGGCGACGATCGGTTTTCCTATTCAAAATTATCAATATTCTTCCTAAAAAATGTTTACAAACCAGTCGTCTTTGACATGGATATTTTTGTCATGTGAATGAGGATTTTTTATAAAAATTGATTGTCCGCTGTCATTAAACTTTAATCTCTGACGTCATACGATCCATGCCGGTTTGTTTTATCACCATAGCATCAGAATTAGCTTAAGATATTCACTAAACTGAGAAGTTCTGGAAATATGGAACAATGTCCATCTGAGACTGTTTTTTGGCTCGTGATTAGTTAAAATATAAAATTTAATTACTTTCCTTGCTTTTTAACGTTTCGAAAAAGTCAAGGTTTATACATGTACAAACATGCCACTTACGAAGTTTTGACCGTTGTATTTGCCGTTGTACATGCGTGATTTTGTAAAGGCAAACAAATCAATATTTTTTTGATTGGCCAGACAATAAATTCTATTTTCCTTCATACCTTATTCTCTCAGTAATAAAATTTGATAAAAGAGCTAAACTGAAATGATATTATTCGTATATTAGTATTATATTTTGAAAATATATAACACTTTCATCCTGACATACCTCCTAGATCTACCACCATGTATTTTGTTCCAGGTTGGACTACACCCATTGTTGTTGCAGATAAATCTTGCTTCTCGTTCTCAAACTGCAGGTGTTGACAATATATAGATGCAGCCTCTGGCTCGAGGGCTATGATTAAGTCTTCTTTCTTAATTCCAGCCTAAAAACGTAAACTACTTCTACATTTTTTGTCATGAAATTATTGAAAACAAATTAGCCTGAAATAAGTCATGCAACAAACTTTCTTAACACCCTTTATTTTAACTAATACTTACACCAATAGCTGCTTCCCTCATAAACATTTTGGCCTTGTCGCCCCATATTGCTGGTACTGTTAGCACGTATTCCAAGTCAACTTCTTCCGCTTCCTGGATGATACACTTCTTTATCTCTTCCATTAGGTGATCTTTTAGAAACCTTATGGAGTAGGAAAACACTTTTATAGCTTCCAGCATTTTCCCGCTCAAATCTTTGCACTTGATGTTCCTGTGGAGCTCCTGTTCAAGCAAAACATATCAAATTATTAATTCAAACACTCTCGATGACTGAATGAGGGTCTGAGACTACATGGATTGGTGTAGGATGCCTTATTCCGCCGTCATTCGGATGTCATTTGATAACTCGGAACAATGAGAACGAGTACGTATGCTTGTCAACGTGTTTTGTGGAACAATTTCATACATCACTACATGTACTAAATATTTTACATTATTGTATTGCATGGTACTAATGGTTTCATATGAAATAAAAATAGGATAGAATTATTCAATGAAATCAAAAGAAATATCACTTTCTTGTTATTTCTTTGATTATGCATTAATTTATATCAAACTTCGACAGCTTCTTAATATCTTTTCAAAACCGACTAATTTGCATAAAATGTTATTGTGAACATTCAAGTTGGTAGCCCAGTTGATGTAAAGGAGTTGAATATCACGAATGATAGATGCACATATTTAACAACTGGGTTACTGTAAATCAAATTTATAGTAAATACATATAGCATACCTCGTCTTGATGTAAGATCATTTTGAACCTCTGAAACAGGTAATAATCCTTATGAGCTCCAGTCTCTGCCAGGGTCGCATACTTGTCTTCGGCCTCGTACCCGAAGTTGACAAATTCAGCTTTGCTATCCAACAAAAGCACAGTTGGTGCTTTATGGGAAATCAGAGAGCCCCCTTGCCAGTGGTTTGTAAAAACCTTGCCCCAGTTTTGGCTAAAGGAAAATGCGTATCCAGAAAAAGTAGTGCCGAAGTCAATGGCTACCACAATTGATTTCTTGCACTTGCTTGTAATGGACTTTTCCATTATTATTTTCCCTCGGTTTGTGATTGTTTTCTGCAGTTCATGAATCTGCAAAAATATTAACAAAATGAAAATAATACACAATTACTACTAAGATCTCTCATGTCCATGAAAGATAGATCAGTAAACTTCTGTGTAACTATATTACAATTTACGTAGCTGGTATTAATGATCCAAATACATGAACGTATGTATGAAATCACTCATGCTCGGATCTAGAGGGGTCGGGTGGGGTCGAAAATTAAAATTTGTTAAATTTACATAGTAAAATTATCGCAAATATGCTTCGGATCCCCTCTGGGAAACACGATTATCCTTCGCCCCCCCCCCCCCCCCTGAAAAAATTTTCTGGATCCGCGCATGTCACTCATTAGAGTACTTTAATATCTACATCTCCCATTGGCGGATACTAATTTTTTGTACACATGCAAGTATGATTTTTTTTAAAGTAAACATCGTCACTGCCATGTTCTCTATGATGTCTAATAATATTATCTATAATGTTCTGTATGCCTTATACAATATTATAATTGTTAATTTTGAATTCATTGGATAGAAGCTTGTCATCTTGCAGTCACTGTCATCCCGTGAATCTACTTGATTAATTGTGTATGTCGTTTGGATATTATCATTAACCATTGTCACAAATTAAGTAATAACCGCAACGAACCTGGAATAAAATTGAACATAGCAAAACATCTTGACCAAAAATTATAAGTACATGTGAAATCAACGAAAATGATATATTGACACAAAATGGGTGATGTATGTAGCAACAAACCTCGACACATAATAAGTAAATATAACAACAAGCAAAGGTGCATGGTTATATCCCAATTGCAACCAACTAAGGCATATTTCACTACATGCATGCAAGTAACAGTTGTTGTTTGGCCAAATGTTTTTGATCGTCCGTATGAAACTTCACTTTCATAGTAGGCGATTTCACAATAAAGTTCCGCAGTGTTCAGGTATAGAGAGCCGAGCATATATATATATATATATATATATATATATATATATATATATATATATATTTAAAGAAAAGACTTTCACCGAAACTGCTGAAATAATGAATTGGAAAAATTACGTATAAAATCAACTCCTAAAAATATACATGTATATAATTATAAATTAATGACGTAGAAAAAAATGAGGCGTGTTATATTCGCATTTAAGCTGGGATTTATTGTCATTTAAAATTTTCAACGGCATGGTCACAACTTTAGTCAAATTATATTTTTATATTTTTAATGTTTACAATGCTTTAATAGTGCATTTCTAATGATCAGCTAAATTTTGAGTGTAAATCGTAGAGTTATAAGCAAGATTCAGAGCTCACCATTCTTTGTTACATAAAGGAGGCTCTGACATGCCATGTTTTTGTTTGCACTGGTTCAATATGCCGGTAAAAGTTCTTTTTCAAGCTGTTTTTTTTCTCTACCTGCTTTGTTTTGAACATTAATTAGCAATTCTTAGTAGTGTTTGTCATATTCATTTTAGGTCTTAACCTGGAAATTTCTTAACATTCAAAATGTAATTTAAAACAAAAACATATAATGAGCTTTGTTTACATAAAAAAAAGAAACTCATCGACTGTCACTCAAGTTTTGGTTGACTATAAGAAATGCCTCACTGAAGCATTTTAAACAATATAAACGGAAAAATGAATTCTGACCAAAATCGTGACCATATGACCATTTATAAATTTCATGTAGCACTTGTACGTTATCCCAATGACCAAATACTTGTATGTAAAAATATGTATGTAACGATAATCCAACATTCCACAGAAATTTATATACACCATACTCGTAAAAACCACATATGCTTGTTACATCACAGGAGTCGGCAATTTTATCAATTTGTAGTAAATAAATGAGAAATAGGCAAAATCTTTGGTAGGATTTTGCCCGTTTCTCATTTATTTACATGCATGTTAAGAAGTATTCTCTTTTGAGAAGTGGACAGGCATAGCCACGTAGCTATGCCTGTCCGCTTCTCAAAAGAGAATTGTTAAGAAGAGCCTCAGAGCCTTTCAATATCATACTGAATACTGAATCATACTGAATAAAGCAAGTTGTCAAGGATACCTAGACTATGCCAGACGTTTTAAAACAACAGACCCATTATAAAATTAAAAATTGAAGTATCATTTTCTGAGAAGTCAAGCACCTGCATAATTAATATGGGGATCCCAAATATACGTTACCGATGGACCCCCATTATTTGGCTTGCATTCAGATTTGAAACTATCTTTCAATTTTTAAAAATTAAGGATTAAAATAATACTCGTAATGTAAAGATTATATATCATACCTTACTTTATAAACTGCCTCATCGGTAGTAAAAAACTACAAACGTAGATACGATTCACAGTTCAAAACTCTCAAACTTACTTTCGATTTGGCAACAGGCTTTAGGATAATTGCATGTAGTTATCGGTCTTCTTCACTAAGGCGGATCAAAGGGCGCGCTTGATATACCAAAAAGGTGTACACACGTAAATCAAATGTAGTGGTGTACAGTCATTCTCGTTTATATGATTCCAATTTGAAATATCACCGTCTTTCAAGTTAGGGTCGCTTTTTTCTTGAAGTAAAGGGGTAAAATTAGACATGTTTTGCAGTAAATGATTAAAGAGGTTTATATCCAATTTATATACAATACATCGCCCTTTATTTTTGAAATGCAAATTATTTTAACAGCCGAATTATCGATGTCACAGTGGTTTCCATATGTTGCTATATAGGCTAATGATAATGGTTGTCTATTTTTCTGCTATCGAAGTCGGGAGAAAAAAATATATAGAGATTTTTGATATAATACAAACCCAAAATTTTAGAGACTAAAGTATTTGCCACTGGTCAATATTTTTTTGAATCAAGGATTGATAAAACCTTTCGCAATGATAGCAATAACAAGCGTTACAAAAACTTACCCTCCTATAGGAATTAAGCTACAAACGATCTTATATAAATAAGTATTCATCTGAATATGTCTATGTTGTAAACATTTAAGTAATTCGTCCTTTTATACGTAATTATGTACATTTACTATATGGCTTTGCATTGTTCAAAACCTCGGCATCTATCCGATTCTTTTCACTGTCATATGATTAAGGATTAACAAGCGTTACCGCTTTTCCTCTGCGTAAACAATACTCTTAACAGCCCCACACTATTACATCTTACTGGATAGTTGTATAGCTTTATGTTTTAGCGATTTTCATATTAAATAAAGCAGCCATGTAAAGAAAAACTAATAAATATATGAATTTTTGGTAACAAGCGTTACCGTTAACACGCGTTACTATTCTTTTTTTCCCGAAACATATATTTCTTAAGGTAGTCCATTCATAACTGAGGTGAATTTAATAAGTTTGATTGATATAAACTACATTAAATACATATTTTAATATCATTAAGAGGCTGACATAAACCAAACTCGGGAGTATGTATGCAGTCGATTAAACGAACTTTTTGCAATTGGAACCTTTTAAAAGAGTTGTGTGCCTCTTGCAAAAATTAGAGAAAAATCAATTTTTAATATGTACGGTAAATTATGAATTTTTTTTTTTGGCATTTTAAAAGAAAGGGAAAGCTTTTGCAACTTTTTACCGACAGATTTGTGAGAAAATTATTTGTACTGTAAAGATATATTTAAAAATGTATTTTCCATAGACTTCAATGTTAAATTTAAGATGTCATAAATTTGCTAATATTCAATTTTTTTTTAAATTTTAAAGATTTGATTAGCACCTTAAAATCACAATAAGATTTTAGTAATCAAACTTGCAATCTATTAGATATGAAATATGATAGTTATGGATGGACTACCTTAACGGGAATTTTTCAGATATATAGGCACCCATAACGTAGCAGGAAAGTTGCAAACTGAGTAAGAACGAATTTATCACAACGTCAGCATTTTTGAAAAGTTACAACATTTTTTATTTAAAGTTTATATATCTTAATGTATATATTCGATTATCGATCATATAATATACATATGATTGTTTTTTGAAAATGCACATAATTGAGTACATGTATATCATAATCATAATAACGACATCGATTGGTAGCTGTGTATATGTTTTAAAACTTTTTTTAATAACTCGAAGTATTTCATAATAAAAGTAATAGTTCATGTAACGGATGTTAAGGAGCTTTGTATTATTTCAAGGAGAAGTTATAATGCAACGCTTATTACCGCATATATCGCACAAAGATATAGGTAAATTATTTTTTTTTAATCGGAAAAGTGTTTTTCATTGTTTTTATAGGAATTTCATTGTTTAGAAAGGAAAAGATACATTTCAATTTCAATATTAATTTCTTGCTTAATGATACATTTCAATTTCAATATTAATTTCTTGCTTAATGATACGAAGCAATTTATTAAACATTAAAAGTTTATGGTATAAAACATACCAATAGTCCAATAATACGGTGGATGCGCGGTTCTGTAGGGAGGGGCAAGGGTCTGATGGTGTTGGCAACTATAAGTCTATATAAATATAGAGGGGGGGGGGGGGGGGGGGCTCTCCCCCTATTTTTTTTTCAAAACAGGCTTTTATCTGATATTCTTATTTGGAACAGTTTAAAAATCTGTAGTGAAATTTGACCTATAGAACAAATTTTAGGAAAGAGATTCGACTCACGATACAACCCTACCTGTTTTGAAGAAAAAAAACTGCACGTATATTCGATTGAGGGTTGACATTTAATATAATAGATAATTAATAGATAATTAAAAAAAACAGAAAATATTTCCAGTTATAACATAAACTGCATTTGGAGCATACAGTGAAAAGCCGAAAAAAAATTGTATTTTTTTTTTCAAATCAGGTGCAACAAAAAGTGGCCACATACATGTATAATCAATTTCAGTGTATATTTTTATCCCTGCCCGCTTTTTAAATATTCAGTTGTTTTGTTTTATTGCAATTCCAAAAAATAGGTCAAGAAAAAATTCGGACATATACACAAAAAATCTGGTTCAACTTACAAAGCTCATTAATGTCTAAAGTGTTTTTCCCGCGCTTGTGCGGGATATCATCTAGTGAATTTATAATTGTTGTCGTTTGTACTTTATAAAGCTGAAATATCAGGAAAAAAATCAAGGGCAGGTAAAAGATATGGAAAACGAAAGGAAAAGGAAGTACTATGTTTTACAATTTTTCTGTCAAATACCATTATTTGACTAACTAATATTATTATCAATATTAAATTGTCACTAGATATACTTACCTTGTATTATGAGTAAGAAATGCATTTTGAAGCTTCCTTTTACATCCGTTACTTTACCTTTCAATTTTGTACCAGTCTTTTCATTTTATGTTTTTATCAAACTGAACAATGCCCTTTCATAGACAAAAAGCAAACATAAATTCGCTTTTAAGAGGCAACAGTTAACTATATGTTTCTCAAATTAAAAGAAATTCTCATGAAAAAAAACTTTGATTTGTTCTGATGTCAATAAGCAAATTTGTTTCAGTTTCATTCGTGCTGTGCAATCAATATTTTTGCAGTTTTATTTAAAAAAAATTGTCCTTGCTTTCGAGGTTTCAGTAATAAACTTCTTTATAATTTCAAATTCAGTGAATCTTTTGACTATGTATTTATTTATTGCTGAAATAAAACACTTCTTTGATATATAAGATTAACATCCGTTACTGTGATTTCACACCTATTCAAAGAACCTGACCTAGTTTGTAAATACAACAGGTGTTGTTGGGTGTAGCACTGACGTTAATATGGCAGATCAGTGAATGTTATGAGTAAAAACTTGACAAACAATATTAAATAAGTTGTATAACGTTGACAAATAAGAAGTCAAATAAAAGAAGGCCATTACATTTGAAATGTGTTTTATTTTATTTCATTTACATATAGGAAGAAAGTCACTGATCGTCGCTGAACATCAGATCCTTTGTTAAAACTGCATCCTTGTCCGCCATATTTATACCTTATTTCGTACATCACACCATTTTTATTTAAAAGTGCATTTGATATAGAATACAATATGTTTACACCGGTGTACACTGGTGTACACCCGTTTAAGCTACATGTATATCAAACGGGCCCAATGATTAAAACGAAAGTACATTATTTACTATAATCCGAAGATGGCTACCCCTGTAGAAGAAGAAGAAAAAATGTCCAGTAAAAGTAAGGCCCTGGTTGTAGCTGCGATAGACTTTGGGACGATGTACTCCGGTTATGCGTTTTCTATCACAAAAAAATGGGAAAAAACGTACACAAACGTCTGGTATGGAGGAAGTGCACCTTCGCTTAAAATCCCGACAGTGTTATTGTTAGATTCGAAGCAAAACTTTGTGGCTTTTGGCTATGATGCTGAAGACCAGTACTCCAAGTTGACTGCCAAAAATCTACATAAGGAATATTACTACTTCCAACGATTTAAGATGATTCTACACCAAGACTTGGTAAATTCATCCGAGTACATGTAGCTATATAGGCCTATAAAAAAAAATATATATATATATATATATATATATATATATATATATATATATATATATATAGGATCTCTCATGATTTGCGATGGTATATGATTTTTATCCAACGAGTTGTGCGTTTTCTATCCCCGAGCCTTGGCGAGGGGATAGAAAACCCACAACGAGTTGGATAAAAATCATATACCATCGCAAATCATGAGAGATTCTGTTTATCACATGTTTTACCATGTATTTTGTTAAACCTCAATCTTTTCTATAAAAATTATAATTGTGAACCGCACAACACATAAACTACAAGACGTCAACAACTTTACGCACGGAAATAGAGTTCCTTAAAGATTAACAAACAAACTTTTCATTTTCGAGCATATTTTTATCAATTCATGAAAGTCTATCTGCAGTTTTGTAGACATCTGTTTAAGATATGAAGTTTGCATTATTCAATGAAATGATAGATTATCAGAATGTTCAGCTTATACTACTAAATTGAAAGAAATATTTAAACTAAAATTGATAATGCTTAGCCCGCATTTCCTCTATTTTTTCTTAAATTTTGAAGATATTTTGATTATTTTTCTATGCTTCCAATAATAAAATATTTCTGATTTTCATATATTATGAAGACAAAACATAAAGTTATAAACTGATACAAAATCTAATATATTGACCATTTAGTAAGAGAGAAAATCCGATTTTAGTGATTTTTTCACACGAATCTATTTATAGAATGAGCGCTTAAAAAAGCTTATAAAAATGTAATTAGATAGGCAAATCATATTTTAAAAACATATTCCAAACCCTAGTATCTTATTATTAGTTCAAATTAGTTGAAAATATTCATCATTAATGTTATTGTTTTAAAAATGCTAAATAAACTAATGAACCTATGGCAATTCTGAATTGCAAAAACATGTGATATTTTCCTACGCCAATGTTCCACCAAAAATATAGTCCTTGTCAGATTCTAAACTTCGATTATTATTTTTATGCCAAGTTGTGTAATAGTAAAAAAGATAGAAAAATATGATATTTCAATTTCCTTTCATCTTCATTTAATGAAAATTTAATCAAATTTACTTTGACAAGTCGAAAACCAGAAAAGACTCCTTCCTTAAGCTAAGTTTAACTATACAATGTTTATAAATGTAAATGATTCATTTCATTTGTTTGATTGATTTCGAATGTTTTTGCCAAATGTTATTACAATTTACAAGAACTGAGTTTATAATAAATGAAAATATTTACATTCAGTGTATATTTCCCCTTATGTTTGCATTGGAAATCTGCGACGTTCAATTTTCTTTGAATACACTTTGATAATTCATGCTCCATGTGCACAAATATAAACCTCTTCAGACAAATTATCATACCGCGTTAACGCGCGGTATTCAATTTGTCTGCACCCCTTGGTTTGTTACAGGGCCGACGACATCCAAAAATAAGCATTCAATGCTTAAATATTTACATTCAGTGTATATTTCCCCTTATCTTTGCATTGGAAATCTGCGACGTTCAATTTTCTATGAATACACTTTGATGTGTACAAATATAAACGTCTCCACGTGTTTTGAGTATATTTATTTTTGTAAGATTAAATGAAACGTTTAATCTTACATAACCAATTTGATATGTACTTTTGAAAAATAATCATTAAATTATATACTATTCCTAAAAAAATGGGATTTTTCTCTACAGAGTTTCTGGCACTATATTTTTAGTCGCGGAACCGAACTAAATAAGATGTTAATATGGCTGTTCCATGTATGTTTCATATCCCTGACTGAGAGCGTAAATATATCAAAGTGTATTCATAGAAAATTGAACGTCGTAGATTTCCAATGCAAACATAAGGGGAAATATACACTGAATGTAAAAATAGAAAATTGAACGTCATAGATTTCCAATGCAAACACGAGGGGAAATATACACTGAATGTAAATATCAAAATATGAACTTGCAATGAAATAATATTGAATGACTACGTAAAGAATGAATATATCTACTGTGATCTTATTTAGAGTACACATATAAATTAGGATTTAACATATGCTGAATAAATAAAATGAGCCAATCCGTTTCTCGAATTCGCGATTTTAGTTTTCCTAAACGGGTTAACCAAGAACGCGGGTTGACTAATTAACGTCATGGCGAAAAGTGTAGGGCGAGTTCATCATCCATCGCGGATACGTTGGATAGGATATCTTTGAAAAAAAGTTATTAAATAAAATAGGTCAATTTAAAGCGATTTTTGTTTTGATCGAAAGAACTTTCGAGAACAGGGTGCCCAAAAAGCGCGGGTTGACATCATGAAAGGCGAGTTAACCATCGGGCAGATACTTTGGATCTGACAACTTTGATTTAAAACATGCAAAGAACTATGCATACACTAGCGTTTTTTAAATTACATACATTTTTTATACCACGACAGGTTGGTAGTAAACTGTATACATTGTTTTGTGAATTATGAACAGATTGTATGGACAACTCTACGTATATATGAATAAATGATGAATGCATAAAACGAGGAAGTTGAAGGGGGGGGGGGGGTGACCCCTGCCCCCAGTGTTTTTTTCAAAACAGTCTTTTACCGAAAATCTTATTTGGGACAGTGATAAAGATATTCTCTGAAATTGACCCAAAAAACAAAATTAACAGAGATACGACGCACTATACACCCCTCCCTGGTTTGAAAAAAAAAACAAAAAAGTTCATAATTTTTTTTAAGTCAGCTGCTACAAAAAGAATTAAGGTCATATACATGTATATAAGATTTTAATACCGCTACTCTAAATATCCAGCCATACAGTTGTTTTTTGTTTTTAATTTTAAAGAATAGATTAGTAAAGCAATTAAGAAAAATTCAGACACAGTATGTACAAAAATGAACCAAAAAATATGGTTCAACATATTAAGCATTGTATCATATTGATGTTTCAAGAGTTAACTCCCGCGCTTGCGCGATATCATCTAGTTCAATAATAAAAAAAAAACCCAGAAATCTTTTCAAAAAAAGTTCTCTCTTTTCTTTGGCAACAGGGAGTCAAGAAAAACATTCTTTGTACTGACGAACTAGGGAAAAAACTCCCGGCTTCTATGGTATTTGCCCACTGCATTCGATATTTGAAAAACCATTTGTTAACGAAGATAAACGACAGCATTCCAGGGCTCTCAAACGAGGAAGTAGACTATGTTTTGACGGTACCTGCTATTTGGGGGGAACGTGCCAAACGATTTATGAGAGAGGCAGCCAAAGAGGTACGTAAGTCTATAAGCATTAGAATCAAATTAAACCATTTTATAACAATATCACGATACATAACCAAATTTTGAATAAAAAACTATATATTTCATGCATTTACCCTAAGATGCAAGGCTTTATACATGTTATAGAATAAAGATTGAACGCACGTTTTATTTACTAGTATGTGAATTTCATTTGGAAGTAAAGTCTACATTTGTGTTTAGGGAAGCAATAAAACATCGAAATCAGAAGAGCTCGATTTATTTTATTTCAATGTTGCGTGGTGGACTTTTGGCATTATAAACTTTTTTAAAGACATTTCTTGATGCTGACCATTGATAACTCTTTAAAAAATGGAGAATTAGTACTCTGTTCATCTATTTATATTAGGCTGGAATAAGGGAGAGTCTCGTCATTGCATTGGAACCCGAGGCTGCTTCTATCCATTGCCAACATCTAACAAAAGATGATCTAACAAAAGATGATAAGCAAACCTCGTCTGTGTTGGGACAACTGAGTGTGGGTGACAAGTACATGGTGGTGGACCTTGGTGGTGAGTTTTTAATCGCAGCTTCTCAGGCCTATTCGACTTGCGGAAAACAACCTCAGTCCAATGTATTTCGTAGGCATCCATGACAATCGATACCTTTTTTTCTCTTTTTATAAAAATTGGAACTAATTTGGTTAAAGTATCGCTTTCTATAAGGGTGTGTTCCAACGAAAACTTTTGATAATCACAAAATTTGGAACTAGCTAGAAGCTTTGATTGAAAAAAAGTTAGAGACAAATTGCAATGGAGCGAGTTATCGTTGTTCATAGCATATTTGTGAGTTGTGGAAACAATGAATTGGTACAGGCACCTGCATGTATATTTGTAGGTATAATATTATGAGCTAATCTGAGACTCGGCCTGGCCTAGGTTTTGGATTATATAACATTGATTACATTCATTGAATATTACGAGGTTAATATATCTGTCCTTTAGTTAAAGCATGTTTTCTTTCATTACAAAGAACCAATTGAATTATATCCCCTCCTTTTCCCACAAAAATCAACGGATGCTAAATTTGTAAGAATTGATTAAGAAATAAGGAATCATTATAGAGTATTATGAGGTGATAGTTTCGGTCGGGGCGTGGTCAAATCAAATAAAGCCCTTTATAAATAAATAATAATATAAATAAATAAAGGCTTTATGATAGATTTGACCACGCTCCGACTGAAATTATCACCTCATAATATTCAAAGAATGATTCCTTATTATATGGGGAATTTTTATATACAGGATCTATTATACGACATTGTTCAGATATTTTGTATTTGACTCCATAAAGCTGATTTTTTAGTTATATTTGTAACAAGTCGGGCGGTCTTTGCCACAAAAGAAAAACACCGTTTTTCTAACACACAACAATTTATTCAGGATGGCAAAATATCAATATCATAACACAGACTAAGATGCTGACCATTTCAAACAATACAACCTGAAACCCGGGGCTATCACCGTTTTGAAAACTCATCATTAAAAATAAAATGCTACTAGTTCTCGTATCTGCAGGATTTATCGCTTTCAAGCTCGATATCAACAATAAACAGCGTATTAGAATTGTATTGAATTAATAAATATTAAATGCATGAACTTGCGCCGATCCGGACAACTAAACTCGACATACCCAGTCTAATTCTATCTGGTAAAATCACCCCCCCCCCCCCCCACACACACACACTTTTATTTGTACTAAATATGCTAACTAAGTCATCATAATTTCCAGTAAACTGTAAACAATCTAATCAGACTTATCCGGACAACTCGTTATAAAAATGAATAACCTATTTGAACTATTCAATTAAGAAACAACAATCCGAACAACAGTAATTAATACGGATTCCGAACAATCTGAACAATTCGTAATTCTAAACTTGAAACAGTTCAAATAATTATAACAATTCCTTTAATAGACCACAACTAATAACTAGAACTATAAAAACACTGGAAAGACTGGTCTACATGGTTGCTACAGATTCTGTCCGGACGACGAAGTCCTTATAAAAATTATCATCATCTACAACCAGGTTCATCTTGCTTATCTACCTTATCTAGGGTTTTCGTAGAAGGTCTGATCAACCGAGCAGGATGTGATCAAGTGATCAAGTGATATTGCTGCTGAAACTGGCTTATATTTATAAACTTCTCCAACCAATGGGCACTTGTCCTTTTCTGTCCGGACACAAACAACCAATCAAAAATCTGTACGGATATGGGAAATTCCGGACAGTTATACTAATATTTCCTAACAAGCATATTTAAATCATGAATAAATATATTATTTCTATACAGAGCATTGTCCGGATTAATTAAATAACACGGACACATATTTATAAGCCAAAATACGCAAATAGCATTAATACACATCCTTGTGATATTTTACACTAAAGGGGTTTTGAAATAAAGCGTAGCGATACACTCAACCACGGAAGTTCGCTACGAAGACATAGTTCGTCAATCGAAGCGACAAATAAAAGCAATCATCAATCATACTGAGGTAAAAATGCGGGAAAATAGTGGTCAGCATCTAAATACAATAATACATGGTATGATAAAGCATACAGTAATATCGATGACACAGAAATAAGTGTCAGAATACAGTTCCATGTCGATGAGTGAAGCGGTACGTCAAACAGCATGTTCCATATAGAGAAGTTTGTTAGCGGTAAAATGACGATCTATCTCGCGGAAAGAGCATTGAAATGGCTTGTTACTGAACAGGGTGATTAATCCGGTAAATATAAACATGTTTAAAACAGTTATTATGTATTTAATAGAACCAATTACGGGTCAAAGTAGATAATTCGATCTCAATAGTAATACAATTTCTATTTTCCTACCTATATATGAGAAACTGTTTAATCTTATATACGACTCTGGAATAGTACCGGAAGAATGGTTAATAGGTATTGTAAAACCAATTTATAAAAACAAAGGGGACCCGTTACAACCTGAGAATTATCGCCCGATTACCCTTTTAAGCTGCCTGGGGAAACTTTTTACTAGCATTCTAAGAAACCGTTTAGAGACATTTGCAAAAAGCAATACTTTAATCAATGAAAGCCAAACAGGTTTTAGAAAAGGATACTCTACATTAGATAATTTACTGATTTTATATTTTTTGACTCAAACACTTATTAATTGTAAAAAAAAAGTTATACTGTGCTTTTATTGATTTCAAACAGGCCTTTGATACTGTTTGGAGAGATGGCCTCTGGTACAAACTTTTTTCAAGTGGCATCATCGGGAAATGTTTTATCTTTATTAAAAATATGTATGCTGGTATTAAATCAAAAATTACTGGGAACGGCATGTCATCTTATTTTTTAAATTGCAATGCCGGGGTCCGTCAAGGGGAAAATCTATCATCTTTTTTATTTTCACTTTATATTAATGACTTAGAGAAATATCTTATTGAAAAAGGAATAAGTGGTTTAGAAAAATTTTCTAAAGATATTGAAGATGATTTATGAAACTGTTTATACTTTTCTATGCAGACGATACTGTAATTTTATCTGAAACCCCAAAAGATCTTCAACATGCTCTTAACGAATTTTTTGTATATTGTGAAACATGGAAACTCCATGTTAATGTTAAAAAAACTAAAATTGTCATATTTTCGAAAGGACCAGCTCCTAAACATACATTTAAATTTAACGACGAAGTTATAGAAATTGTCAAAGAATTTAACTATTTGGGTATTTTATTTTCAAGATCGGGATCATTCTGCAAAAAACATCTTTGTGACCAAGCACAAAAAGCCATGTACGGTATTATTAGAAAAATACGATTTTATAACTTACCTTTTGACTGTCAGCTTGATTTATTCGACAAAGTTGTAACTCCTGTCCTGTTATATGGATGTGAAATTTGGGGTTTTGAAAATGTTGATATAATTGAACGTTTACATTTACGTTTTTTGAAATATATTTTAAACCTTAAATCTAGTACTCCAAATTTTATGGTGTATGGAGAAACTGGACGTTATCCTCTTTATATAAGTATTTTTACAAGAATGATATCATTTTGGGGGAGATTGATATATGGAAATGATAACAAACTGTGTAGAATTGTTTATAAGCATTTGTATAATAGATATACCAAAAACCAGCCCACCAATCCATGGATATCATGTATACATAATATTTTTAACACAACAGGAATGAGTAATATTTGGATGGATCAAGATTTTTACAATGTAAAGTGGATAAGTGCTTTAATTAATCAAAAGCTTAAAGATCAGTTTCTTCAAAAATGGTACAGTGATATCAACAACTCTAGTAAAGGAATCAGTTACAGAGTTTTTAAAACAACGTTTGTTTGTGAAAAATATTTAAACACACTATCTAGAAAATTTAGAAATATTCTTGTAAAATTTAGAACAAGTAATCATCGTCTTCCGATAGAGGTTGGTCGCTGGAATAATTTACAACGCCACGAAAGAATCTGCAATCTGTGTAATAATAACCAAATTGGGGACGAATTTCATTATTTGTTAGAATGCAATGCATTAGCTTCAATTAGAAAAGATTTTTTAGCAAGAAAATATTATGTCCAACCAAATATTATCAAGTTCAGTAATTTATTGACAAATACCAATTCTTTATTTTCACAAAAACTATGTATTTTCATTACAAAAATTTATGAGATTTGTTCTCCATATGCAAAATGAGCAAGCTCTGCTCACTCAGACTTTGTATATATGTATATATGTTATATATTTGTAATGTACCTCTTGTACCATTTACATGGTTTTGAGAGAATAAATGATCTCATAAAAAATGTAAACAAAGTACAGGGGTAGTGTCAAAACACGAACGTTAATTCAGAACATGTAAACATTAATATTTCGGTAAATCACGGCTATTACAAATGTTTAACAGGTAAACAACGAATAACTGAACATGATACGAGGGATTTTAACTAGAATGACATATCCGATGTAATACACAATGAAATATTAATAGCATTTCATAATTGATCATACATGATCATATTACATGTCTATCATTGCTCAGGTGAGCGATGTTGCCCATGGGCCTCTTGTTCGGTTACCGTATAGCCAGTTTTTTTGGCGGGACACAAATTTGGCGGATTTGGGCCTACAACGTATACCTTTATTTTTGGCGGATATAATTTTGGTGAATCCTTTACCCTTCATTAAAAATCTACTGTCAGTTTATTTTTAATAGCTGAGAAGTTCATGTACTTACATATAAGCAAAAATGTCACCATTACAAGGTGGTGAAATTTGATGCCCGACTCTGGCTTCACACACTTCGATATTCTCAACAGAAGTAACTTAACAGTACTTAATGCATGCATGAAAAAAAGTTTACCTTATTAACAATCAGTTTAAATTTCATTGTTAGAGAAGAAACCGTTAGTCAGACAATTATCTGCACCTGAGTCGATAATGAATCACATGTCTCCTAAAACAACACAAGCTAACACCCATGTCACTGGGGCTAATTACACACCCGAACGAGAAAAGTGAAATGGTGTTAAAACAATTAACTTGTAAATTATAGTAATCTTCAGCTATTATTTTCTACATTAGTTTTGTATTGATTTTGAGTAAAATGTGCATTTGTATCTGTAACACTGCGTGCATGTAACAATTGTCCCTTTTTATCATGCTCACAGACTTTAAAAAATTTAAGAAAAAAAAAATCTCCAACAACTACTTGGTTGTCGAAAAGTTCTACATAGAAAGTACTTAAATTTGGTGATTTTAATTTTGGTGAATTTTCAAAAATCGCCAAAATAGACCAAAATTATATCCCCGCCAAAAAAAAAACCCCCAGCTATACGGTATGCTATAAGACACGCCCATTTTGTGTCGCTCATCTTTTATGAAATTATTGGGCTATAGGCTTCAAAATTGATTCGCAATGTTATCACAGACAAAGACGGTTCAAAATGTAAATATTGCTGAATAATTATCATCATCACTACTACTAATTGTAGAACATGTTTTAAGGGATTTTTTGTAAGTAACAAAAACTAAGTAAATGTTGGTCGTTACTTCAAAAGAAAATGCACGCGTAAGGTTCTATCAAATGGGTAAATAATGAAGATGCTGTAATAGTAATGATTTTTTTGGTAGTAATTTTAAAGACTTAAATGCATCGAAAACTTTTGCTCTACTTTCTGATGATATAAATATACGGCATAATTCATGATTAGATAACAGATGCATGCAGATAATTTGATAATAGATACTAGATAGATGATAGAAAGATATTATAAAGTTCAAACAATCGATTAAATTAAATCTAACTTTTATTAATTTCTATCTTAGGGGGAACCGCAGATATTACAGTACATCAACAATGTGATGACCTCACCCTAGAGGAAATTATCCCCGCAAGTGGAGGGCCCTGGGGAGGAAAATCGGTAGATGACCGTTTCATCGGTTTCCTGGAGGATATAAGCGGTCCAAAGTCAATGGTTGAGTACAAAAAGAAAAATATGTACGACTTTTTAGAAATTCTTAGAAAATTCGAAATTACTAAACGAAGCATCATACCTAAAAAAACTGGAAACATACTTGTACGAATTCCTTTATCTTTTTTTGAATTTTGTAAAATCAATAGAAAAGTGGAAAATGCTTCCGCTGCAATAGAGGTGTCACCTCATAAAGGTATTGTTCAGTATGATGCAGGAAAACTAAAATGGACAGTAGAGATTTTCAAGGAAATCTTCTTTAAGGAAACGATCGACAGCATAGTAGAACATATAGAAAAACTATTAAAAGACGCTAAAATTAAAGATACAAAAGCCATATTAATGGTTGGAGGCTTTTCTGAATGCAAGTTAATTCAGCAGACAATCATTGAAAATTTTAGTGGCAATGGCAAGAAGGTTATTATTCCAATCGAAGCAGGACTAGCAGTAGTAAAGGGTGCTGTTTATTTTGGTCACGACCCAAAAGCAATTTCCAGAAGAGTAGCAATGTATACGTATGGGATACAAACATGGCCTGAATTCAAACCTACAGAGCACCCGATTGCTAAAAAATACGAAATCGATGGTAAAACTCGTTGTAAGGATGTCTTCTTTCCCATTGTGCGAAAAGGAGAAAAGATCCCTGTTGGTTTGTCCAAACCTCAAATCTTTCGCCCGCTATTTGAAAAGGGGAGTATGCTTCATTGCTCTGTGTACATCTCGGATAAAGAGAATCCAAAATATGTCGACGATCCTGACTGTGACCTACTGGGAACCCTGGAAGTACCACTGCTGAATCATGAGCCGACGAACGTTGAGGTGGAGGAGACACTTTATTTCGGAGAAACTGAGTTGAGAGTGACTGCTCGAGATTTATCGACTAACAAGGCCATAGATTTCACCTTTGATATTTTATAATGATGTGCACGAAACTCGTTCGATATATGCCATATTTGAATATCATGTAGATTGGTGGATAAATATATTCTACTATGATATATGTACATTTCTATTGTAATAAAAGTTAATCTATTTTTGTGAAGATAAATATCAAAATTTTATGATATTACAAAAATAAACACTTTAAACGTACAATGTATATAGACCATGTTACATATATTATGATCACATGGTAATGATATTATAATTTATATTGCTCTCATAAGAAAAAAACCCTTGACTCTTTCTAACATATACATTTATTTGATAAAACTATATTTTAAAAAAAGTTTTTCCTGTTTATTTTTTTTTACAAGTAGTGAACAAATTTCTGCCAATAGACACCCTACACATATCTTGTATTATACGTTACCTTATATTTGAAAATGCAGTAATATATATATATATATATATATATATATATATATATATATATATATATATATATATATATATATATATATATATATAGGTCACATGAATATATTTCAATTTGCTGAATTTTAGAAGTTGCAACTAATTAATGTATTAACAAAAGTTGATACATGTACTTAAGTTACCAAAGCAATGTTCATTAATTTGATATTCAACATAATTATTATGAAATCCAACATTTATTGACACTGATATCATTCCCGACTGCCAGAAGGAGGGAGCTACGGGGGTTGGGGACCAATGCACCACTACCATACATGAATTTGCATTCATTTATTTGGAAAAGCAACCATGACAACAATTTGCAGGAATGTTAAATTGCCCTTATGAATAATGATACATGTATATCATTCAAGCATAAATGCAGATATCTGTAATATATAAACGATATTGATTAAACTGCGCTAAATTTGGTAATAAAACCTCTTCGCGATAACTGCAGTGTTCTTGTGAATGACAACATAACACAAAATTGGAAGATATGATGTAACGGCAATATTTGAAATAACAGCGTTTTTAGTATTATACATGTACATGTACTATTAAAATAAAATACCAATTTACCCTACAAAATAGCAGTTTGAATTTATCGTGACATGATCAATTTTTATGGGAATAATCGTTCCTGTTTGTTTATTAAAACCAAATACTTGTAATTAAATACATGTACCATAATTGTTGAGCCTTATCTTTTCTCTCTGTCTTTAGATGCCATGCTAAAATCACTGATCATATCACTGTGTAATATTGTGTTATATTTCTTATTATCTAAAACATATAAGTTTTAACCTGGGGATTAAATGTTATGAAACTAGACGACATATTGTCCAAAGCAGATACACACACACATACAGATCGTGTCTTGTGTAGGAGATTAAAGGGCGCCGAGACCGTTGTTATCTTTACCACAATATAGAAACTACTAGGACTCCACTCGACCGCCATCATGCTGGTTTTGTTGGTAACTCTTTTATCCCTGCAAGCGTTTGTCGCTCATGGTCAAGCAGAGAATGTTTTTACCTACTTGCAACACAACGGTAACTTTACCACACTGGTTAAACTCTTGAAAGATTCCGGTTTAGCAGGAACTTTGGCGACATCAGGTATTTTTTTCAGATTTTTTTTTTTATTAATAAAACTACTAGCATATCAAATTTAGTTGTTACTTAATATGATTTCTTTGAAAATAATTTATTTCCCTGAGCTTTTTATATGAAACAGTAAAAATGATTAGTAAATATACACGTATTGATAAAGAAAATGACTCCTCATTATACTGATGACTTGATAAGGCCATTCTTTTGTCGCCAAGCAACACCTTTGACAATCTTTGCGCCAACTGATGCTGCCTTTGCCAAGCTCCCACAGAGTGTCCTGGACCAATTGAGTACCGATCCACAAGCTTTAGCAGACACCCTCAAATTTCACGTGACCAGTGGAATCATTATTTCTCCCATGATTCAAGATGGATCGGTTTTTACATCGCTGTCTGGAAAGAACCTAACAGCTAATCGATATGCAAATCAGGTTAGGATCAGTAAAGTATTTTTTTTTTTTTAGCTTATTGAGTATATCCATGTAATGGTCTGTCCTTTTTTATTGACTGGTTAATACAAAACTTTCATCAAATGCAATATACTTTAATTTGCAAAGTACTTTGATACAATTCTCGCAAGAAAAAAAGTTATTTTATTTGTATACTATTATCAAGTTCTCTGTAAATATTTAAAGCGGTCTATGATCTTTGTATTGCGAGAACTGGAAGCGTGATAGCAAAACGGTATGAAACAATGTATCACTTTAAAACTTCTCGCTGATAAAACTTAGTTTCGATATCTATTTGGAATTAAAACATATTCAATATCTATTTGCTATCTTGTATAATCTGCGCAATGGTATTGTACAGACCATAGAAGGTTACCTAGAGGGTGAGCTAGTTTGTAGGAATTACATGTATATTGAGACACGTCCAGGTGAACCACAATGTATTTACCCATTGGTCCTTTAAAATACTCATTAAGGACTGACGCTACATTTCCATTAAAAAATTCAAATAATGAGTTTTTATGTAGAAGAAATGTTTTCACTAAGAAAATTAGCAATACATAAAACAATTGTTAGCTAGTTTAAAGAATAAGACTGACTAATAGTGTTACATTGTACATGTAATGCCCGAGTCTCTAGAATGAACATCAAAATCTATATTAATTATACGAATCAAACTTTGTTGAGTATACTATGTGCTTGGATTATTTTGATTTGTCATCATATCTTTTTTAACCATAGAAATACGTGATCCAAGGTGTGAACATAGATTCCGGAGACAAAATTGTCCTGAACGGTGTGATCCATACCATCAACTCGGTATTGATGCCCTCTGACATGTCAATTTCGGAATATCTCGGGACCCACGAGACCAATTTTGCAGACTTGTACGCCGCTCTTGTGCTGGAAGGATTCGAAAATGCTTTAGAATGTAACCATTAAATATATGTACATTTGCTTGTGTGTATATGTAATTGTGAGTTCATTTTGGCAAGTCTGTTTATGCGTGCGAGAGAGAGAGAGAGAGAGAGAGAGAGAGAGAGAGAGAGAGAATGGGGGAAGGTAAACTTTTGCATCGTGTCTCTTTGTTGAAAACAATCAAATATTTTGTGTTTAAAACAAATATCTAGATATACTGTATTTACAGTTGGGACTTACACAATTTTTGCTCCACGAGATGATGCATTTGCTCAAATTTTGGCCAACTTGCCCACTATTGCTGCCGATGACACTTACTTCAAAAGTATGTATTGATTTTCAATTTGAATTATTCATTTTAATTTTGATTAACATACTGAGCAAGGTCTTTATTAACATGATTGGATTCAACAGAAATCCTAATGTACCACGTGGTACCGGGGGTGTGGTTTTCCTCTGGACTGACAGATGGCATGTCACTTCCCACTCTGGCTGGAACAAACCTTACAATCAGTGTGCAAGGATCAGGTAAAAGCTTCTTATAATCTCCACAATGGACCACTAATGCGAAAAAGAAATTGCATCAAAATTTCAAATCATGGCATCGATAAATTGAATCAAGAGTTTTAAATGTTAGTCCGGTTTGAAATCAATATCAAGAATCTTGAGCTCACTTGATATCTCTGAACGAAATGAATATATATCATCAATATGTATGTCAAAAGAATAATTTGTGTTGTAAATTTATAAAATATTTTATGTGTAATTTTAAAGGTGTCTACGTAAAGACAGCACAAGTCATAGAGGCCGATGTTCCACTGTCCAATGGCTGCCTGCATGTGATTGATGACGTACTTACTCCTCCAAAATAAAAACAAAATTTTCTCTCAGTTTTTGCCTTGTCTGTACACCGTCACACTCATATATCTTTTTAGATGTCATGTGAGTTTGCATGTTAACTCTGCAAGTGGGCTATATAAAGATAAACTATGTCAAATTTTTATTCGATTTTACCAAGTTTTTATCTCATAACAGTCCAATTGTGATAAGATAAAAACTTCACACTGGTATTGTTCATTTTTTCATTTCTTAACTGTGCCCGATGCACATTAACAAGAAAGTACAATCCTTTTTTTTTACAGCGATGATAAATGTTACGCTATACATCTATAGTCGTTAAACCAGAAAAACCAAGATCTTGAGGGGGAAAAAACCTTTATAACGTGTACAGTAATGTTGTTCAAGGTAATTTTGAAATCCTAGAAAGGCAAGATTTCGGAAAACATCTGATTGTGAATAGTGTCTGTCGACATTCAACCTTTGTTTGAGAACTCCTTTTCTAATCATAAATATAACAATTTTGTAAAAAAAAAAAAAAAAAAAGTGACTTGGAAGATTCTGTATCTCGTTCCACCTTAAAAAAGTGACTTGAAAGATTCTGTATCTCGTTCCACCTTTAAAAAAGTGACTTGGAAGATTCTGTATTCCACCTTTAACTAATACGTAAGAGTATTCATCTTAATCTGAATTGTAAAAATCAATCAGGATTCGTTCGATTTTTTAAGGAATGCGATTGTCCTTTTGATACACACATGTATGTATCAATTTTGTAAATCTAGTGCCCCAAAAAGCATTGATTTCCCACCAGAATGTTATGTGCTGAACTATTTCTAAAGCTACCAAAGACCCCCTCACAATGATACATGTGTAACTCTGTTTACATTATTTCTCAAGTTCCATACTGGTCTGATTTTAAATGTTTCTTTTAAAACTTGGTGGTTTTGATTCTTTGTTTTGAGGTCAGTTTTGCTGCTGGAGAATTATTTCAAAACACCATTGGGATATCAAATGAATGTTATCCATTTCCTTTAAAAAAAATAAATAGCTAATTATTTAACGCCAACCTAAGCCTTGACTTCATCATAAAATTTCATGGTTTTATCTATGAATTCTTCATTATGTCATACATGTATGCTTATATTTGGATAATACAATTGACATATAAAAAACAAAGCTATGATATATACGGGAACATACGAAAATGGGACATTTTTTTAAGTTTTCTTGCAGGAACATACGAAAATGGGACAATTTTTTAAGTTTTCTTAGTTTCAAATATCTTTGGTCTTCGCATATACAATTGTTAATGAATCGTCTGATGTTTCAAGAGATCTAGACCTAGATGGTCATGACCATTTTATGACTATATTACTCTTCTTTAAATAAAAAAAAATGCATAACGATTTTGGAAATAGTATAGTTTTGAATCTTTTATTTTTTATTTTTCCGTTAAAATTTATACAAATGTAAATAGTTAATGGCAACAATTATCAATTTTTAGGCAGATCTGATGGATGTGTTGACCATCTAGCCTCTTTTACAATTCTAATATTTTAAAATAAAGAGTTGACACTTTTCAACAGGTAAAGGTTGATATGGAACTGAAATTCAATTTCAAATTTCTTGAATTGAAATAAAAAGTTTAATGGATATTTCTTCAGAATGAGCACGCACATTTTTATGACCTCAAAATGATTTGTCAAGAGAAAATTGAAACCAAATCAATGTATTCAATTATACAAACATTTATTTTAAAGAAAGCATCTAATATGTAAAACAATTTTTTAGGAGAGTCTATACAGTTAATATATCAATGTCTTAGGTACCTGTTACAATTTACAACTTATTTACATTCACACTTTCACTTGAAAATCTGCATAATATTGAGGATTTTTTATCAACCTATATTATATTAGTTCATTCAATTTTCATATTTTTATAGAGTGGACATTCATCTAGTACCAAACCACTTGAGTAGCTCAACAATCTTGAACGTAGCTCCAGTCGTATTCTATAGAAGTCGGAATAACAGATGGTAAAACCCAGAGGAAATATATATACATTTATGTTATAAATAAGAAGACATTCTATCTTTTTTTTTGAATGCTGTATGTAAAATTATCGATTAATTGACTCAATCATTACTTATCATTACTAAACAACTACATGGCATGTAATTGTAAATGACATGTCAATGCATGAAACAACATATCAAATCGAATATTTCTGTTTAAATCTAATCTGAAACTCGCAGAGAACACAAAACAATGAACCATACAGTTTAAAGGTTTTTAATTTGACTACTAAGGGAAGCTGGGATAAGAACATAGTTGAGTTTGTGTACGACGCCGTTTTTGGCGCTAATGTCAGGCTTAGTCACGCGGTGTCCGTCAACCAATACCGTTCCTGCAGAATGTATTAAATGATTATTAAATAAATTAAACATAATTATTTAATTTTGCAAAATCTATTGCAGAATGTATACAAATTATTAACATATGTAATATGTAAATGTCACTCGTTAAACTTTCCAGGGACATTAATATAATTCTTCAATGTCATCAAAATTAAGTTAATAGATTAATGCCCTGTCTTTCATATAAGATTCATTATCTTAGCATCTTATTTTATCTTCGAGTTTTTTTTTTCTATATTAATAGTGAAACGTAGATTAAACAAACCAAAGAAAGACTCGTAGATCCTGAGTCTGTCGGTCTCCTCAAGGGTATGGAAGGATCCAGAATGCATTCCTCTGGAGTACAGAGTTCCATGTAAAATGTGGTATTTCAGAATATCTAAAGGAAAAACAACATTGTTTGCAATAAGCCTCTATCGTAAATACCATGTATATATTTCAACTAAGAAAAATAAGTTTTGTCGAAGCCATCAAAACTGAATATGTACAAGTATTTGGCACAATTGGTCAGATTACATTTCAAATAGTAGTTTTATTCGAATAAAAGAAGAAGAAAAAGAAGAAGAAGAAGAGACAGAGAGAGAGAGAGAGCGTCAGCAATTATGGAGAAAGGCATCCGAGTTGTAAACTTACCTCCCAAAAGCTTTGGATTCTGAAGAAGCTTGGCTACAGTATCATTACCAAGTCTGTTAAATGCATCGTCAGTTGGTGCCATTAAAGTGATTGGTCCGTCTAAATACACGAATATTTATAACTGAGATTCGTGAATTATCTTCAATAACACCAAGAAGGCCCCACATTTTTTAAAGGCACGTTTAATATAATCTGTGTAATAAAGCATTTACCATTAAGTGCCTCAGCAAGACCAGCTGCATTGGCAGCGGCAAGAAGGGTATTAAAGGAACCATCTTGAGTTAAAACGTCCACAATGGTTCCAACTGGTGGCAGGAGAACTTTCTCAATACGGTGAATTATTCCATTGGACGCCATTTTGTCAGGATACGTAATACGGGCTCCCTCCACTGTAAGAGCATGCTGCAAAAGCAATTAAAGAAACTAAACAATCTCACTTTCGACATGTAAAGAAATACGCTCCCATTAATCGCTCTTAATCGGACGTTACATTCGGTATTGGTGGTGACTTGGAAGACACTGGCATGATGTTATAGATTCAATGAGCAAAACATCAGTTAATTAAGCAATATATAGTGCATTTGACAAGACCCATTATGGGATATACCAGTAGAGTGGTTGCAGTACTTGGCCTTGCATTATCACTAAAAATGGTGTTTTGTTACTTATTTTCCCATCTTTTAAACGCTTTAGTAAACGAAACATAATGTGATGACATTTGAAAATTATTTACTCAAATTAGACAAATACATTCACATAATTTAATCAATCAATCAATCAATTGATAAATAGAAATCATGGTAATTTTCAATCAAGCAAGAAAGTAAAATAAAGCAAAATTGATTTGTATTATTAAAGGATATATCGCCATGTCTATGAAATAAAGATTGAACATTAAAAGCAATGTAAGTAAATGTCGCCTTACATTTGCGGCATAGTAATAGTTGACCCGCAGTTTGTCCCCCTTCAGACTGTCCAGCTTCAGTTCGTTGACAAGTAGGTCAGGCTTCACGTGGTATAGTCCACTGACCACGTGGTACTGCAGGATCTCGGTCAATTTGGCGGTATCGGCCTTCAAGCTGGTCAAGGTAGCATTACCGAGGAGGTTAAAGGCGTGGTTGTCAGGAGCAAAAATAGTGAAGGGACCTAAACGATCAAAACTTTAAATTTAAAAACATGAGTTTATATTTAGATCGATGGTTCGCTGTCATTGATTACGAGTAATCAACTGTCCTTGAATTTCCTAGCGGCAGCGTTTGGAATCAAGGGCAAGTTATCCAGTCTGGATTTGATGATAATTTTCAATTTCAGTTAGCTGTTTGTAGAACGTAAATTGTTTTCACTTCCGTTCTAGCTCTGATACTTTAAGTCTAGAGTTCACAAAATCTGTATTAACTGGAGAGAGTCGGTTCCATATAGATAAAGGATACATTCTTGTTAAGAATATATATATGTAATCTATCATTCCCGTTTTTACAATTGAAGTAAATTAAATGCAAATTTTAAAAGATTATTTTTCATAAACGTTTTTTAATATATATTATATCATTATATCATATCATTATAGATCTATTATGAGTTTATAGAAAATGTTAATCAAACAAAATGAAAAACACTTTATTATTAAGTTTAAATTTTTGAATCAATTTGGAAGCATTGAATTTATTTGATACTAATTGGAATATAATTCTTAAATACAATAAAAGAAAGTTTTAGCATACACATTGTATAATATTTAGAAAATAAAAGCAGATATCACATGAGCGGCTGTATCTATTTTTATCCTAATAATGAATTTGACCTGATCTGTAACTAGAAAAAAAAATGATAGCAAAATGATTGTAATAACAGTGAAATATCATGGATTGATTTTGACTGTGTGAGATTTTCATATATTATTTTACCACAAACATGAAAAAAGGATTTATCCTTAATATACATATACTGAGACATAATTTCTGTGTTTTTAGGGGGGGGGGGGGGTGGAGGGAGGGAGAAGTCATCAAAATTCTTCGTTTTTAATTTACCTTTTCCTTTCTTTCTTTCTTTCTTTCTTTCGGTTTTTTTTTAATACAAAAATACATTAATAGTTTAGAACATTGCCTTATAAAATGCATGTGTACTACGTAACTTCGTATTCAATCGAACTTTTCTCTTTCTAACAATACCGATAATTTCTCTTGGATAATTATAATTCATGTTTAAAATCTTTCCCAATTTTGCTTTTTTTCTCACACAATGCTTTAAATGAAATTTTATTTTCCAAAGTAGATTATGAAAGATATTTAAAAATCTCTCACCTCCCTGGGACAGGGCCTCAGTGAGTCCCGCGGCATCAATCAGATCTACTAGTGTAGACTGGAGGGAACTCGTCTTCAGGGTCTCCACCAGGTTACCCAGGCCTGTGGGGGAGCCCTGGCCCAGGGCAAGTCCCAAGAGGGGGAAAATGAAAAGGTAGTTCATCTCACAGAGAACGGCAGACTTGGAGTAGAAGATTCTCGCAAAGGGAAAGGGAACACGATAGGCTGTTAGTCACGTGTTAGATATATATGCTGATAACGGACTTTGTAATAAGACATGCAATATGGCTTAATGTGCTATCAGTATTCTCTCGAATGCGTTAGCATGCCTTAAGTTTATGATAGACATTTTTGTACTTTAAATACCACAGATTAAAATTGCTCTTAATTATATATTTCATGTGATTTTAATGTTGCGTTAGTTTTTTTTTCTTTATTTAACGTAAACTAACTCAATCAGTTAAAATACCAAGCTACAAAATGAAGTTCCAAAAATCTTACATTGTGCTTTCTATCAATGCAATACCTCAAGGTTCAAACGAATACCACGTTTTTCACATTTGAAACGCCCTTCTATCTTTTAGGTTAAAGAACGCATCTAAATATAAAAAAAAATCTACGGATATTTTGCATTAATATTGCTTACGACAGAAAAGTTTACAGTATTTGCAATCTTTACAATATTAAACTTTTATTTACCTTACACTAAAACAGCCAGGAAATGAATTTGAAAGAAATAAACGACATTTTTTCCCTTGTAAATGCCAAAACTAAAATGATATTTTGTTTGCATTCTCCCTACCGACTGAAAGTACCCAACATTAAAAGAGATCTAAACTACGAATATTTGCTAGTGTAAGAAAAATTAAATTAAAGGTTTGTAAATTTGGTTTTAAAATCATTTCATTGTTATTGATTCAAATTATAATTTTTCTCGCAACTTTGAAAAAAAATACTTTTTTTTTTTTTTTTTTTACATGAAAAGCAACTCCAAAGTTTAAACTATAACTAGACGGACAAGGACAAGTAAACTTTTTATTAAGGGTATGACCCTTGCAATGTATAAGAATACGTCATCAAATCATCGGTTAGAACGATTGTAACGCTATAAACACAAATTGAAATTGTTAACCCTCCTATTCACTCATTAAAGGCTTTCAAACTTTTCCGAATATATATTTGATATAATTGTAAATATAAGAATTCTTCCGTCCGTCGTTTGTACACCAGGTGGACAACCTTACCAACTTACGTCACAACTACTTAGTTTTAGACACAGGGGTCATCTCGCATTGTGAAAGTTCTTGGTTGGGCCTTATCATAGTCGTGCCAGATAAGAATTGGTTTGATCCAGCGAGCGAACCTTCCCACTAAAAGTGCACCTTAGCGACATGAGGCTGTTCATCGTTCTGTCCGTCTGTATCGCTGTTTCCTCAGCATACCCCAACCTTGTGGACCTAGCCGCAGCAAACAATGCAACGAAGCTGGTCTCCCTCCTCAACAGCGCGGGTTTAGCCGACATTCTCAAAGATCAAAGTCAAGGTATGCAAAGTATTTTCATTGATTCATTCAAAAGTACTCAGAGAACCGCTCATATCCCTCCTTGTGGAAGAAGGATGTGAAAGTGAATGTGAATATTTTTGCGCCTGGATTTCATTTCACATTCTATTAAATCTAACTCACTATTTTGTTCAATGTTAACATAATGTTCTTTTTTGACAACATGATAGAGTATGAATCCTATAATACTGTATGAAGCATTTGTGTTATTTCTATAGTGTCCTAGGTATGCATTATAACTCTTTGTCGTTTTATTTTATTCACAAGATTTGACAAAATAAAAATTCAGGCATGAGAAACAACAACGTCCATTACAATCTTCAATTATTTCATTGTGATTGGGATGCTCTCTCTAGCTTAGCGCAAGTAGAATACTGGGTACTTTATCATACCAAACCGTGGTCAAGAGTACATATGTACGTTGCTCTTGCTGCGAAATTAAGTTGTCTCATCAATATTCGTCTCATACAAATTTTCTTGGATTTGGTTGTTGAATTGATCCACGAATTATGCTATTTTAATTACACTTTGTATTAACAGGATCATTGCCCACGAATTTACCAATTTACCTATATTTGAAACTGGGAGTTTCATATAATCCACGAATATTTATAAAACTACAGTAATGATCATCTCAGAAATACTTTGTAGGACCATTCACGCTGCTCGCTCCCTCCGATGCCGCTTTTGGTAAAATACCCGACAGTGAACTGCAGGCTTTGAAGGCAGACAATGCTAAACTACAGGAAGTACTGAAATACCACGTGATGAAGGGCGAGATCTTTGAATGGGATCTTCTAAACCATGAAGTGATTTCTAGTTTGAATGGACACTCCATTCGAGTTTACGTGAGAAGTAGCATGGCTGGCCAGGTAAGATTATCTAAAGTCAAGTAAACAATTATGACCACTGCAAAAATGATATTCATTTATTAGTACATATATACCATATACTTTCTCGATTTGCTTTTGTAGAGTACTTATTTTAACCAAGCCAGAGTCGTAATATCCGAATTGCAAGCTTCCAATGGTGTTCTCTATCTTATTGATGAAGTCCTGGACTTACCAGAGGGAACCATTGACGACATATTGTTGAACCCGGATTATAACGTAAACAACTTCATGGATTTCATCAAGTCAGCTGGCCTTACACAGGTCTTCAATAGGACCGTCGGTAACCGCTATACAATGTTTGTACCCACCAACCAAGCTCTTGCCTCTATGGATCAAGGATTTTTGAACCAGATTAAGAACAGTCGCATAAATTCAAGACGTAAGTTAAAACTAAAAGTGAACATTTGGTGCTTGTACCAGAAAGCTAAAAAAAAAAAACCAAATTGACTTTTCTGAACTTCAAAAGTCAGCTTACAACTTTTACGTAGTACCTTTTACATGTATATTACGGTAAATTTGTTACTGAAACTAAATATTTTATTGATATGTTAATAAATAACTTTGGTTTTGATGCTTTAGGGAACAATGTTTTTTTGTCAAAACAAAACTCGTACAATTTCATATTTTTGAATTGTTATTATATATGTATGTGTTAATTAATAAGGTTTGCATTTTAGAATTTGCTATACATTTTTCGTATGTTTCATGAATCAAAGAGCTCTCATTATGATATTTACAGACTTGGTCGATTATCATGTTCATCCGGGAACCCTGCACGCCAAGAGCATCGTCGGACCTGGTCGATTAAGCACTATGTACAGGGGACATTACATAAACCTCTCTCAAGACTGTAAGTACATGTGTATGTTCATGTAAAGACAGTTACTGCACTTCAAAGTGTTTGACAGCAGAGTACAATTTTTGTAAATTTTGTTCCATAGTTTTAGCATTGTGTAAAAACCCTCTTGATACAGTACACAACATAGTTCTAATCAATTCCAAAAACAAGTATTCTCCACATATCTTAAGAATAATTAAATTATATTAACGAAACGTTGCCCCTTTGGAAGATGAAATCACATGATTGTGCAATATGCTTTTTTAAAAAGAGAATAAGATTTGCATCTTGCACTTCAGGGTTGCATGATTAACTTGTCATTTTTTATTTAAATATTTCAATATTACCCTTTTTTCAAGAGTGCAGGAGAGTTGTGCTATAAATATAAAACAAGTCAGTTATTGGCGGCGAATTACCGTATCAATATACATGTATTTTCTCCTATTATTTTTCAGCTAATAACAACACTCTCCTGAACAACGTGGCTTCCGTAGTGCAAGCCGACATCGAGGCTGAGGATGGGGTCGTTCACATCATTTCTCACGTTCTCATTCCCTCCACACTCTCACCCACAGGGACCGGAGGAATTGTTGGATAGAATGGAATTATATTATTAAAAAATTTTTGATACAAGGAACAACTATCATCTTATTTCCTGTTATCTTTTGAAACTAGAAAACATTGTTTAGTTACATGAAACAGCAGTTTTTCTTTGCTGCGAATGAGCTTAGCAATAATGAATTACACGCACTGAACAAACCTGCAAGAAATGAAAAAAAGTTAAATAGAATATATTATTAGATGAAAAGGGTTTAAATGGACTTTTTAAATTTGTAACTTTGGATAGTTCTAAATATATTTATAAATGATATAAATTTGTGAAATCAAATAAAGGGTAGGCATATCCACGCCTATTTATACCTAATTTAAACCTTAGGATGTTTGATGTCCATGTTGTGAATATAATTAAGGAATAATGAATCATTCTTTGAGTATTATGAGTCGATAATTTTGGACGGGGCGTGATTTAATTCAATAAAGCCCGAAGGGCTTTATGATAGATTTGATCACGCCCCGACCAAAATTTTCACCTCATAATATTCAAAGAATGATTCCTTATTACTTATATTTATATAATTTCCAACAATTGTACGATTAAATATTTGAATATATATAAGCAAACCCCGCTTGCGCCCCATTTATACGTCATTTGAATTTATTGGACTGTATAGTACAAAATCGATACGTAGTGTTATCACAGGCAAAGACACTGAAAAATGAAATATTTAAATGTATATCCACTAGACAGAAACCTAACCAATCCAAATCAAAAGACGGACTTCTGTCGGTGTAGAACAAAAACATTTTTCCAATTTTCAAAAACTTTGGTAGATGTCTTATTCAGGTTTTAAAAAGTCAGCTTTAATTCAAGTAGCTATAATTAATAATTTTTAACGTCGTCCATCGATGTCTTCATACTTTTGCTGCTTTTTTGCGTTGATTATTTTTTAATCGATCGAAACTAAAGTTACACTGGGAGCACAAACTTCACGGGTTTGCACGGACTGACGCAGAATTCCAAGTAGACCGTAGTTACCATAGCAACTTCTTTTATGTGAAAATTAGCTGGCTAACGTGGGTTGTGTACTTTTTGTGTGATGCTACATGTAGCTACCCGCATGAAGCACAAAAAAGCAGTTAATGGTTTAAACAAATCACAAAAATGCATTTTACTTTTTATTTACATCTGTGTCTAAATTATTAAATTAACTATCGGTAAAAAGTAGCAATTTTGTTTAAAATTATAATTACTTGATATAATTGTCGATCAGAACATTACAACAAAGGAACAGCCAATTCACTGTTAAGCGGTGTGTTGGCGGGAATATAACTTATAATAATATATATATTAATATATTATTAATAATATTTGGCGATTTTTGAAGATTCGCCATAATTGAAATCACAAACTTTAAGTCTTTTGTTGACAAACATGTACTTTTTGGAAGCTTATTTTTCATACATTTTTTCAAAGTTTGTGAGCATAATAAAAATGACAATTGCTACATGCATAAAGTTTTACACATACTTATAATCAATGAAATACATGTACTATTGGTTTGCATCGTAATAAAATGGCTATGTGAATCCAATATAAAAATTGAGTTGCCAATAGTCCTTTAGTTAATTGTTGCTATGTGGTCACGTTTCTATGTAGCAGAGAAGCTCGCGAATAATGTACAGACAAATGTTGGAGTTTTTTGAAACAATTTATGAATATGATTCATTATATAGATAGTGGGAGAGTAACAGTTGAAATTAACACCCCGAGAAAACCATTGTCAACCGACGCGAAGCGTAGGCTGGCAATGGTTTTCGAGGGGTTTCAATTTCAACTGTTACCCTTCCAAAAAGGCACTATTCATTTTATTATACTGAATGTCTTAATTTTAAAGAAAACTTAACTGACTTCTTTAGGAATGACGTGAATTCTACAGCGAACCATACGCGCATAATTTACGCGCATGTAACAATTTGTTGCCAAGCGTGTTGTAAACACTGAGGGTAATAGAACGGATCTAAACCAATTAGATTTCAGTATTTAACATGAAAGTATAATAAACTTTTTTGTTGACTTATCCGCGAGATAACAGCTAGTGTTTCACTGAACAAAAGAGAAATGATTCATTCGACAGCATGTACACTGTAAATATACAGTGCTCATTTGAAGAAAAAAAAAATTAATGATTTATTCGACAGCATATATACATGACTGTATATGTAATACAACGGCAGAAACAGTCAATCATCGATTTAAATTTACGATGTTGACTAAGTTTTAGATCTCTTGCATGTAAAATTTACATGTACACATTAATTCGAAAGAATTCTATAACTTTTAAAAAACTTCTTCAAATTTTTTTAAATGCATTGTTTTAGCTAATCAATGCAAACATTTATTCAGGTACCAATTCATTAAGATGCAAACCACTAAGCATATTTCAAACAGGGTTAAGGACTCTTAAGTGTGTTCATATGAAGATACAGGTTCTTTAACAAGATATTTCATTTATTACATGTAGAAAATAATGAAAATACGATGGGATGTCGAAAAAATCTTTCCATAAACCATGCTGTAATTTTTGAAACTTTCCGAAATATTTCTTGGATAAATAGTATATAATTTAATTCTGGTTGTAACGCAGCATTTGATTGGAAAGAAAATTTTTGTTAGATTTGTATAACCTGATTTGCACGTCACAAGACACGTCACAATGCACCAACGTCAAAAACATACTAATCTGCTGGACGTTACCTTTGAATTTTGAACAGATTTATACCATTTTTGAAAGTAAAAGTAAAAATTTTATTACAAAAATGTATAAGGAATGAACTCAATATCTACCCAATATATAATGTATAACCTGGGTTGGAGCTATTTACGCGGATTATAAAGCGTAAACTGCCCAAATCCAGGTTATACTCGGATAACTTGGGTAGACATTGAATTCATTTTTTAAATGTCACGTCATGTAAAAATATAGATTATTGTGAATAAAAATGTGTACAAATTTGTATTCTCAACAATCTAATTGTTTGTATGGACAATAGGAAAAAAGGGAGCTGCATGTCATATAGATAGGGCTGTGAAAATAATAACCTGTCATCCTGTGCATTTTAGCTATTGAAATGTTAATGTATGAATTAACTGAAAAAGCATTTAGTGTGACACATTTTTAATATTTTATCTAAATTTAGTGAATCTTGCGAGCCTCGTTAAAAACTGCAGGACATTTTAATTTACTCAGCTGAGCGATGTGGTTCATTACACGACTGTGATTTCTATTTTTTTCTTTTTCAATAGTTTTGTTTTATTTCTGCTTTTTCGTTTTGTTTTTGTTGTTGGTTTTGCTATTGTTGTGTGTAGTGTGTATATGTGATTGTATGTGTGTGTGTGTGTGTGTGTGTGTGTGTGTGTGGAAGGGGGGGGTTAATAAATTCTAAAACTTTCGTGCATAATAGATGTTCTAATTATTTACATAAGTAACGAAATTCTTCACAGTACGAGTATATGTACAAGTTATATTCATTCCGTGTATTACATTTCTAATATAATATCAATATTGAAGAAATGAAAGTATATACTGTATATTATCAATTTGAGATCGACGTTAGGTCTTTTTTTTACTACACGTATGCTTGAATTGCAAGCATCCTTCTACCTGTTTGTATCATTGCACGTTGTTGAATCATTAAACAAGTTTGTTTATATAACTCTGATAAGAAAATTCCGTACAACGTGACCAAACATGTGAGGTGTGATCTTAATATAAGTCGATATCCAATGCTGACCTCAGTGTAATTATTTCAAAAATGAAGGCAACACTTCTTGTTCAAGTAAGGTTTTTTCTTTAGTATTTTCTTTTTCGAAAAAACAAAATGTTTGCTTTTAGATATGCTTTGTTCACAACCAAAATGAACATGGTTACTACGTTTCTTTCTTCTTCAACTCAAATAATTTTGAAATTGGTAAATTTTATATGATAATAGCTATAATCATAAGGTCTATCCATTAAGAAAATTTTTAAAAAAGTCAAATTTGTTCTTGTTTTTTTTTTTATTTTAATTGTCAATCAAAAAAGTATTTATATTGTTTGGAGGATTAGTTTCTAACAGAGAATATTTAGTTATTTTAGTCTGTCGACATCTGTAATAATGTGGTTTCATAATCGGATTTTGTAGACTTGTGAATTACACCAAATGTACATGATTCTGTGGATACGTAAATTTGTAGAAAGTATATTCTTATTATTGAAAATTTATTCCAGTTAATATTTCGATAAAAAATGAGATTTCGTGGATCGACACAGCAACAGAATCTTCGAAAATGCATGGTGTTCAAAGAAAAAATCCCATAATGAAACCCTAGTTCCATAACTAAAAACCCACTGACAAAGACATTTTTAAACACGCATCAATTATGGACATTGTTCAACATTTATCCAAAAACAGATGTTTGTGAAACACTTATGTCCTCCTCCTTTGGAAACATCTGCGAAGTTTTTGAACGAAAACTGCAAATAATTGGAATTTTTCTACGTTCAAGGGTCATAACTCTGTTGAAAATGGCTTGATGGTACCCAAAATAAAATTTGAACTAGATATTATTAAGATAAATGTGTATATCAAATTTCATTTCAATATATACAACCTCTGCGAAGAAAATGAACGGAAACTGCAAACAATTGGAATTTTTCTACGTCCAAGGGGCATAACTCTGTCGAAAATGGCTCGATCAAACCCATAATCGAGCTTGACCTAGATTTTGTTATGATAAATATGTATACTAAATTTCATTTCGATGTGTGAAACCTCTGCGAAGAAAATGAACGGAAACTGCAAATAATTGGAATTTTTCTACGTTCAAGGGACATAACTCTGTCGAAAATGGCTTGATCACGGCCCAAATCGAACTTGACCTAGATGTTATTATGATAAATCTGTATACCAAATTTTATTTTAATATGTGCAACCTCGGCGAAGAAAATGAACGGAAACCATTGGTGGACCGACAGACAGACAGCAGCAAAGCAATATGCCCTCCCTTCTTCGAAAGGGGGGGGGGGGCATAATAAAATGGTCACATTTATACGTAAAAAGAACACAAGCAAAATAATCACCTAATTTTAAACTTCCAAATAAATACATGTAAACAAACGTCTAAAAGCTGTATTTCTTTGTTTAGGATATTATAATTTGCATGGATCAAGTACCTAATGAAAACTAACTAAAAACGAACCATAATTCAACTCGTTTTAGATTTTTCTGCTGGATATCAGCCGGGCGTTCATAGTGGGCAGTAGTTCTTGTAAGGCCCCTCCAGTAGCGGCTGGTTTCCGGAACGATCGGTATAATGGACTCTGGTACGAAGTGTCCAAGGCTCAGACCGCCGGAGGGGCTTACTTCGAAAAGGACTGTGTGTGTACCACCATAGACATAGAGCCCGTGGCATCAGCAACCAACGGCGACTCAACGGCCATCAACAGTTGTAGGAAACTTGCACCAAGTGGGGATTTCATGAATGCAACCGGTATGTGTTTTAAACATTTGAGATACATCGTACCATTCTTTATTTACTTGGAAGCTAATTTTAAGATAATCTTTTATCCGTCGAAAAAGCAAATTTTAGGAACAGGGTTTTATATATAACAATTTGAAATCAATATTTTTTTTAGGAACATTGTCAAATGAGAGTCCGGCTGGTCATTGGAAAGAAGGATTCTTCCCAGGTGCCCCCAAGGTACGATGAAGTTTGAGATACATGTACCCGTAAAATTAGTTGAATACAGACCGTTAAACTACATTGTAATTAATTGCATTACAATACAATGAACGTATTCCATTCTTGATAGTTATTTAAAATGCAAACGCAGATGTTCTTGATACAAAATACTAGATATATTGTTATGATAAATTAGGAATTATACATGTACGGTTATATCGTACAAACAAAAAACTTTTGAATTGCGTGTTCAGCGTTAAAACAGGTATCAAGAGCAAATAATTTGTATTTTTTTTTTAATTTGAGAGATTTCACAGCAACTAAAGAAGTTAATTTAAAAAAAACAGTCAAGGTATGGCGTTGTCAATAATATCTCAGTCCTGGAAGGGATATAATAGTGAAATAATTATCAGCATATATGCTCTTTCAATTTATTTACTATAACCGTCTTTCAGGCCGACTACACCATAATCTACCTAACAGACAATGTGGCCGTGGAGTATGACTGCAGCTCGTTTCTGGGTCTCTTTACTAACTACTGCATCCACATCCTGTCGCGAACACCCACCATTTCCACCGAAGACGAGGCCGCCATTAGTTACGCTGAAAGTCTGGGACTAAATACCCAAAAATTGCCATTTCACAAAACTTTGCAGGCGGGGTGCTGGTGAATTTACCGTGACATAATCATAGATTGTTCACTGACATTGAAAATACTCATGCTTATCTTTATGAAAAACAACTTCATAGTTACATATATTTGTATGTACATGTTGATTGCTCATTTATTCATTTGTAAATTCAATTTTGTTGTAACAATATGTTATATAATAAGAGACATTAAAAGAAGATTGGTTTCTTGTAAAACAAAAAATGATTTTATATTTAGTTGATTGATTGTTGTAAACATTGGCAATGTTAAGGTCTAAGGCACAATTTGCTAAGTACTGTGTAGGTCATTTAAATTAATAATGTCGCCCGGTGTTGTATAGCAGCTTTTCCCCCATAGTAGCTTTTCCCCCCGGAAAACCTGCTATATAGTAGCCTTTCCCCCCGGGGGGAAAAGCTACTATATAGTAGCTTTTCCCCCACAGTAGGGTTTCTCTCTCACGTTTTTGGTTCATATTAGTAAGGATTAAAATCAATGTTTCTACACACCCAGGTTGCATATATCTGCATTCATCTGTAAAGGTTAAGTTTCGTTTTGCCGATTTATTATTTTTTATAGACAATGCTGAAAATTGAACATGGGTGTAATGGAATTATACAGAGAACTTAATTTAGGTAATTAATTGAAAAAAGTACTTGGTTTTACAAGATATACACTTATATGCATAATTCTGTGTTCTGAATTTGTAAGTGAAAAATGTTTTGAGAATTTTTTAATAAATCTATCAGTTCGTCTGTCTGTTTGTGCAAATTTTATCCAGGCTAAACCTCTGTTTTAGAGAAATTTTGTTTCCGATGTTTCAGAGCCCGATGTTGAAAATCCTATTATAATGAATATAGTGCATATTCTTTAGGGTCCCATATCTCATAAACTAGAGATGACCACATCACCATATTTTCACAGTGACAGTGGTTTACCACTTGTAGTTGACTCTGAAAATTTCAGCCCTCAGGGTAGGGACCCTCGATGTTTCAGGGCCCGATGTTTAAAACCCCATTGTAATGATTGAATAGTGTTCTATAAGTGGGGGCCCGAATCTCAAATTCTAGAGATGACCACTTAACCATATTTTTATATTGGTAGTGGTATACCACTAGTAGATGACCCTGAAAAATTTAGCCCCCAGGGTAGGGGCCCTTGATGTTTCCGAGCCCGATGTTTGAAATCCAATTATAATGAATAGTGTATTTTTTAGGGCCCCATATCTCAAAAACTAGAGATGACCACATCACCATATTTTTACGGTCATTTAAAAGTAAAAACATCATTTAAAAATACACACTCACTCATATATTTCTTTATTAAAATGGTTGAAAATTACGTTTAATTCTGCTTTTCTTTTTAAATTTACGAACAAAATTTTAAAAAAAAGGTACGCGGGTAAATTCATTATTCTTCAAAACATTTAATCAATTCATAAGATGACTAATGATATACTAAATAATTTGATAAATAAATCAATAAATTTTTATTCATAAAAGTAGCAACTGAAAAACAAAAATAAATAACTAACAATAGCGCACTTGATATACGGCTTTATTTTACTTGCCAATTGATTAGAAGATCAAGCTTATATTTCAAAAAAATAAGTCAGCTCATCAACAAAAAATGTGTTAGTTTTATTTCTAATTACCCTTGTTTCATTGTTCGAAGAAATAATATGGTACACAAGTAAATCTTTATTGCAAAAATATGAAATAAATAGTAATGTGATATTTTTTGGTAAGTGAATCGTATATCTTGTTTTATATGGCATCGTTTTTACAATTGTATATTTATAAATCACGTTGCAAAATAAAAAGCGGAAAAATTAGCACGCAGTGAATGATAATATATATATATATAAGGTTAGTTCAAGCTCCATTTCACATTTTCCAAACTAACCAGCAAAGATACTGACTTTGTTCTGGTTGTGAAGCCATTTCATTTTTAGAAAAAATGTTTACATCATAAAACCTCGCGTTTCGTAAAAATGTGCTTAAAAACATGAATATGAATATGCGTGACTTTAAAACAAAATTGTAAATACTAACTTTACACTTGCCTTTAATACATAATCAATTATAATACCCCTTACCCATGATTTAGAACCCCATCAATCGAAGTAAAACATTTCAGTTTCTCATCATATCATTGCACCCTGTCTCTCGTTTGATATTTAGAAGTAGAAATATATGATTATATTTAAGATCGTCAATTCTAACGGTATTAAATTAAAATTAATAGCCTTTTGGACGAAGGGAGTAATACATTTCCACTTCTTATTCCTTTCCTCTACAAAATTAAGTCAAGATTAGTCAGTTAGTTTCCTGGGAGGAGCTTAAACATAGATGATAATACATGGGAAAATTAAAGTTCCAAACCGGCGTATTTTCACTCAAATGTATTCTGACGTGTTCTGTGAAAAATGTCAATGTCATAACGTCGAAGTCAAAACTGTAGATAAGCATCGATTAGATGAAAAAGATTCGAGGTATTCCGAAATCCGCGTAAAAGGTGTTCCAAAAAGGTATAACAAAAGGTGAAATAAATGGTGATGACACAGGAATGTTATGAAGGCCGTGCCTTTGTTCATATCAGGGGTGAAAAAAAACATGTATTTTATTCTATGTATTAATAAATGCCATAATTATCCTTTATCATGAGAAATTAATATAATATCAGTTATTGCAAATTATTGCCACGAATGGTCCGCCATCAACATGACCGGAATGTAAAAAAGGGGGAAAATCTACTATATAGTAGGTTTTCCGTGGGGGTAATCTGGCTATAAAAAGGGGGAAAACCCACTATATAGTCAGCTTTCCGTGGGGGAAAAACTCCTATATAGCCATTTTTCCGGGGGGAAAAACTCCTATATAGCCATTTTTCCGGGGGGAAAGATGGCTAGGGGGAAAAGGCACTATATAACACCAGTCAGTAATTCAAGTTATTGTATATAAGAAAGGGTATAGACAGATCTTTAAATCAAATATAACTTCTACATGCAGTCATTGCATTAACTAGAAATTATCATTACAACCATAGACATTTTATTTCTCATCGCGCATGATGAAGTATTACACTTTTGTTGGTGTGTGTTTGCATGTTAGTGTACTAAAGCTCATGAGCAAGACTGAAAGAAAATCAAAAGTAAAATCCTTTCATGTGATACATGAGCATTGAAATTTGTAACACCATTATCATATTTCCGAAGTTGTCGGTAGATTATTTATCTTAACTTCCGATATTATAGGGTTTTATGCGACAATACAACACAATAAATACAAACATTTTGACTGTAATCGATGTATTTGCGAGGTAGTGGTTAGTCACAAACGAATCGAAAGGCATTTGAATAACCAATTTAAAATATTATCAACACGTTCGACGAAAGTTTTTTTTTTTGCATCTCTTGTGAATATAATTTATGTCATTAATACGTTATTAAGTATCATCAAAGCCATCTTAAAAATCATCTTAGCGAAAACATTTTAAACAAAAGTTGAATATAATCGATTTCTAAAAAAATAAATATCATTCGTTATAATTATCCTCTAACAAGTAGGGATGTCAACGAGTACTCGAGTACTCGACTATCGCTCGGTCACACCGATTATCGTCTAAAATTTTCTTAGTCGATTACTTGTTATATAGTTTTAAAAAAAATTAAACATTTGAATTGATTTTTTTCTTAACTCGTCAGTTTTTGAGTTACGAATCATGGAATTCTATTTTCGACAGCCAACAGTCAGCTGCCTTTTCTCTGCATTTTTTATCGATAAGTTACAGTCTGTTCCATCGGTGCCCCTTGTGTATTTTTAAAGCGGCTAATATATTTGTCTGATCAAATTATTGTTTTGAATAAAACTACTTAGGCATACATGTAATTGAGAAGACCAATTTGATGTTTCTTTTAATGTTGAATATCAATTCAATTATGTTTGAAAAACTAAAAATCAATTAATATCAATAGTCATCTTAAGATGTTTGTTTATATAATCAATAAACTTTAATTGCTGATTAGGTAAGAGACAATGACGTAGCATGGAACAAGACGCTTTTGATTTGCTTTAGATGATATGTAGCTCATATATGTGTAAACGTAACAAGAAAAAGGAAAAGCCAAGACATTTGCTAGCAAATGTTGAGATAAATATTAAAAATACTTTTCCATTAAATTTTAAATGAATTTTATATGTATTTGAGTTAAAGATATGGTGTATGTGACAGTAGCAATATTTTATTTGAAATGGACGCACAGTTTTAAATAAATTAACAAGTACTAGACTATCGCTCGACTAAAGCCCCCAATTAATCGATTAGTCTCTTCGGGTAAAATTGACATCCCTACTAATAAGTATAAAAAACTTAAATAATCAAAATGAGTATATATCTCAAAACTTTATTCAAACACAGCATGGTTAAACTTATGGTTTATGTGAAATGACCGGGATTTAAAGTCATTTTGATGTATGAACACTTGAATCATCCCCCTTGGTGGTAGAGCGATATTCCATTAAGTTTCCCGAATGATGGTGGTCCGACGGGGGTCTCTCCAGACCCATCTTTGTTCAACCTGATAACTCCACTGAGAAGAAAAAAACAGGAAAAAACCTTTACAATATGCATATAAACCATGAGACCCAACCCTGTTACCACTGTGGTAAACTCAATTGAAAAATAAAATTGTATTAGAACTCTGGATAGCAAAAGTGAACTCAATTGATACAAGATATCTGAAAACAAACGTACTCTTTAGTCCAGTCTGATGCGTAGATATACTGGGAGTCCACGTCGATTCCAAAGAAATGAGCACCAGCATCCTGGAAGATCAACTTCCGGTTCTGACCATTGGTATCCATTACTTCAATCTTATTGGTTCCGGCATCGCACAGGTAAAGCTTGTTAGCTGAAAATAAAGTTTAGTTCTCAATTTTAATTCATTTATTCTCATATTGTATAAAACAACATAGAGAAAATATACAATACAGACAATATCATACAAAAAGCAAAAGTGTATTATACTGTACACATCAACCTGGAGAGTTGACTCTTTTATTAATTATATTGATAAATTTACATAAGTTATTAATAACAGCTAATTTTTTACATGAAAATAATTTAAAGATTCTTAAAGTATACCATATTGTTGCTGTGTTCTTGGTAAGGGAAAGCAAGGAAAACTTACTTGTTCCGTCATATACAAGTCCGTTAGGAAATTTAAGTCCACTGTCGATCAGAGTCTGACGGTTTGAGCCATCGTAGTTAGATTTTTCAATCTTAGGATGTGCTCCCCAGTCTGTCCAATATATAACTCTACAAGGGGAAATAAAATTTAATTATCGATAATCGTTCCCCTCAGAGGTTTTATTTACACATACAAGGTGCAGAAAATTAGAAGAAAAAAACCCAACAAGCAATCACACGACATACAGTCTACCCATCCAATATTATTACGTCATAATAATTACACGTCAATTGAAGCTTACTGATTTGCGACGTCTAAGGTTACTGCTCTTGGTTCATCAAGGTTTGTGTTAGTCACGTTAACAACACCGGTACCATCCATATTCATTTTCACAATGACGTCATTTCCGGTGTCGGAATAGAAAATGAAACGGTTTTGAACATCAATAACTAAACCATCAGGAATGGCAACTGTAATGAAAGGTCAAAAAATAATAATATTTTCATGTGCCTTAATCTTAAAATGTACTTATTTTTGGTCAATCCGATTTGTTTTCATTTTGATCAATTCATCATCTGCGTTACCGCTATTAAGCCGTTTCAATATTTTTTCGTTATTTCCATCTAAATCCGTGCTCTTGATCAAGTGTAATCCGACGTCTGAGTAGAACACAGTGTGCGTCAGGGGGTCGTAGTCTATGCCTATAGGGGTGTTCACGCTGTACTGGGGGATAGCGGAGTAGCTGCCGGTCTCCAGGTCCATTCTGTAGATCTCCTGAATGTAGGAATCGGCGACCAACACAAAATCGCGAATAGTTGTTACATCTGAAACGACACATGACACAAATTGATCTATAGTGATGAACGTCGAGCTGTCTTTGACATACTTTTGATCGTAATCTAAACCCTTAGATATATTTTCAAAAACTACGAGGGCTTGGAACGGTTATGACGTTAACGTTGCGCATGTTTGCCTTTTAGAAGAGACCGTGTTGTTTTCGGTACCTACCGAACGTGCAGTTGACCCCTGCGTCCTCTCTATGGTCACAGTTATGGAGACCCCAATCCCCAATCTTTGTGCACTGAGCTATGTGGGACTCTTCTCCGGTACAGTTGACGTCATCCAGGAAAATGATAATGGAGTTATCTGTACCATAATAAGCCCGGGACACTGCCTTTGCATTAGTCCTATGATTACATTCCATGCAATTATTGATCAGTTCATCGAAAAATGTTTTTAAAGAAAAATTTGATTTAAATAAAAAAAATCAAGCAAATTGATATCTTAATTTTAAATTTTAGTTTTGCTTTGAATCAAACAAAATGAATCCATTTGATTTTTTTCGAAATTTTTAGAAAGTGAAAATGTGAGCCTTACTTCCCAAATCCCAGCATTTCACACACGACCTTTGCCTCCCTATCGTCCCACATATCGTCGCAGATTGTCCCCCACTCGCCATTGATGTACACCTCTACCAAACCTTCGTTATGGTCTCCTCTTCCCACGAGACGGACGAATATGTGACTCTCATCAACGATGATTGGAGATGGAGTCACCACTCCTAGAAAATGATGAATACAGATACATTTGGTAAATAATAATGATTTGTTTCTCTGGCACCGACGCATCAAGTTAAATGATGCCGTAATAACTCAATTATGACATTTTAGTTAAAATATGGAAATTGTGTTATTCTCTTTTGCAAATCTTAAAAATAAAAATAAAATACTCGTCTTTTGCATTTTTTTTGGATTTTCTTTAACCTGACTTTGATATGGTGTACTAACTCAATGTCTAAAAAAAATTCAACCTGGCATTCCGTATCCATACTTGTGGATTCTAATGTCAGCTAACTGCCTAAACCCTATAGGGCCAATGTTTGTCTTCCCTGTGCCATCCTTATTAACTCTCATCACAGTGCTGAAACACAAATTTGATTAAAAATAAGAACAGCATCAAGATTTTTTCAAAAAGCGTCAAATTTTAAAAAAGGGAATTAAAATAGAGTGCTAGTACTTACTGTTGGTTCCAGTCGGTGTAGTAAAGATATTGTTGGTATGGAGACACAGCGAAAAAGTGGGCTGTAGAATCAGTCAAGATGACGGATCGACTACTGCCATCTGGTTGCATAGCTTCGATTTTGTGAGTTCCAGCATCCACAAAGTAGAGTCTATTTTCTGTAAGAAAACGGGGCTTGAACAATATAACCTTATCTGTTAGAGATTAATGTTCTCAGAAGATATTCATTTGGATATATACATGTACCTTGATAATCGTATGCAAGACCGTTTGGCCATTTAAGATCAGTTGATGCAAGCGTTTGTCGGTTTGAACCGTCATAACTGGCTTTCTCAATTTTAGGACTTTTTCCCCAATCCGTCCAGTAAATTGTCCTAACAAAGAATGACATTGTACACATATAGTGCAAGAGTTAAATGTTCAATACTCTCCGTAAAAACATATATACAATCATGATATATTCTCACTGTGTAGCGGGGACAAGAGCTAAGTCACGTGGTTCATCCAAACTCTGGTTCACTACAACCCGGTATCCGGTTCCGTCCAGGTTAATAGAACCTATAAGATTGTTTCCTGTGTCCGCGTAGAAGAGTTTTCGATTGATTGGATCAACCTGAATTTTCTCCAAGTCAGCATCTAGGTAAAATGGAAAGAAACTTAATTGTAAAAGCAACGCAAAGTTAAGGAACCTGGCCCCGGGGCCATATAAAGTTAGATGAGCTCACTTTGGATCTAAGTCTCACTTTTACAAAAGGACCATATAGTGGAAAAGTGAGACTGAGATCAAAAGTGAGCTCCTTTAAATGTTATGGCCCAGGGGCCTGGAGTGTCTTTTAAAAATCTTCATTCAACAATCTTTCACGACTACAACCTTGGTACTGTGAAATCACTTGCATAGTGTAAACTAAATGATTGTACATGTATAATAATTCCTAACTATTCTATATTCTGAGTTTGTATTATACCAAGAAATTTGTCACGATCACATAACTGTGTATAATATATTTCATAACCGTTTTTGTCTTGACTAGATCATTTTAACATTTTCCTTTTGATAAAGAAATATTTCTCAATATCGGGAAAAATTACAAGGCTTAGTACTTGTACAGTAAGATATTTTTCTACCCATTACTATTCATAGGACAATGAGTGCACAGAAAAATATTCCAATTGTCAGACAAATATTAAAATTGAACATTTTCGTCAATATCATTCATACTTGCATCGAGTTGTTTGAGCTCTCTCACATCTGTTCCACTGAAGTGAACACTCATCAACTGTCTGAGCCTGTAGTCCACAAAGTAGATTCTGCCATCAGTTGGATCGTAATCAAAGGCAGTGGGTGTGTACAAATTATTCATAGGAATAGGTACATAACTCTGTGTATCCAAGTCCATTCTAAATATCACTCCGCCAAGACCGGTATCCAGCAAGAAGATAATGTTGTCCTCTTTGCTTGCTACATGAAACATGAAAAATGAGAAAGATTCTAACTTTAAATGTTTGTTGCTTATGGTCTTTGATATCTTCGAGCAATTGCAGTGACGAATTTTGATAAAAATAACCAACTGTCGTCTGTTTATAATGGCTTACCTGAGTTGCAGATAACACCCGCATCTTCGTCATGTCCACAATCATGAACTCCCCATCCATTGAAGTGACACAAGTCAATAGAAGCCTCGGTTCCCGTACAATTCACTTCGTCCATAAATATTTTGGCATAGGTTGGAGCTCCTCCAAATAAGTTTCCTTGTGCGCCACCTGACCCGCTCCTAAAAATTGAGAATAATAATTTAAATTCATAAGTTAAGAAATCGACTTTAAAATGTTAAGAAAAGATGGCCATCCGTATAAAAATCGCACCACAAAGCTGATCCTGTACCTGCTATAACCCAGCATTCCACACACTACTTGGGCTTCATGTCCTCCCCAATGGTCGTCACAGATGGAGCCCCAGATTCCACCATGGAAGACCTCCACCCGACCTTCGTAAGCATTGGACCCACCAAGCAGACGGACATATGTTGAACTCGCCGTTGACACTGTTGGGCTGGTGGTTCCTGAAGTACCTGAACGTCGATGGACAGAATTATTTTCAATTAGTGAAGAATTTACTATTGTCTGTCCCAAAACCAATTGCTTTTTATTTCGCTTTTTCCCAATCTACATGCATTTAATAGAATGAAAAAGTTCCACATTTTAAATTTTGAAATGCTCCTTCTAATTCTTCTGGTTGAAAGGCGCTGTTCATAACACAAAGTATACGGTGGTTTTGCATTGACCACGACATGAAAGTACCAAGATGATAATGATAAAAATTGTGCGAGGTTCGAGAAGACATCAAACTTTTTCACCAAAAATCCCATGAGAATTTTGATTTCCCTCTTGTAAATTTTTTTCAGGTTAAAAGAGGAGCCATGTAAAAGAGAAATCTCGGACTTGTTTTTGTTACCTTTTTTTTTCAATTGATCTTCACAGATGATATATCATTAAAAAATCGACTAAAAGTGACGGAAACTTGGAATGATGTCAGTTTGGATTTCTATATTTATTTGGAGTTGTAAAGTACATTATAATATCATTTTCATATCATGTTTGTTAAATACAAAATAAGGTACATGTATGTGTACTTAAAGTGATTTATTTTTATCATCTAAGGCTAAAAGGGTTAAACAAACTGTCTGTGACTGTCCCTCAATTACGCAAGAGCTGATCTCTTTGTGTGACCTTATACATGTATATATCTAGTCACTGATAAAGACTTCTATCTACATGTTCATGCAATTTTTGCTTAAAGTAACCGACTTACTTTCCATTTCAAAGTAAGTTGGAACAAAAATTATTATATATTCTACTGCCTAGTTCTGCATTGATACCACTACCGTTTTCAAGTCGTAACAACGATTGTATAGACGAAATTCACCACTTAAATATTGTCTAAATAGATAAATACATGTATATTTACGAAATAATGAATTATTCTCTTAGTATTATGGGTTGATCGTTTGGGTCGGGGCGTGAACAAATCCAAGAAAGCGCGAATGGCTTTAGGACAGATTTGATGACGCCCCGACCGGAATTATCACCTCATAATACTCAACAAATGATTCCTTATAACTTATGTTTAAATATTTTCCAGCAAATGTATGATGAGATATTAAATTATTGACATTTTTACGTTATTTTCATTTCGTATATATTTATGCAAACCCCGCTTGCGCCCCAACAGTACAGAACGTCATTCGCGTCATTGATGAATTGTATTAAACTATACGTTACAAATTTCACTAGCAGTGTTATCACATGTAAAGACACTGGAATTTATATTTCAAAAGCGTAAGTCGACTTGTCGCAGTAAATCTTACCACCACAAAGATTTCTATTACAGTTGTTCGTTCGGCAGCAGCTATTACAGTGTGTGTTCAATTGACGCACGTTTCTTTTTCTTCCAACCACACCACCGCCATGGGATATTGCGTCACATAACTGAAAGGGGTAAAAAAAACAATTGTACAGCGGTTCTTAATTTGAACTTTCAGGGCTGCTCCTCGCGCGGCTCTACATACTAATTTTAACGAAGCATAGCGGGAATAGTCGAGGAGTTCCGATTATTGAATGCGTTATTTTGAATGCGTAAGTTGACTTGTCCTTACGGTTGACGCTCGACATCCCATCGAGTACACTGTGGACTGGAATATTGATGACGTCGAATGAGCTTCTGTATAACAGACCTGCAAAAACCAAAATGGACGTCATCAAAATTTGTCATCACCTTTGGTATTTGTTTTGAGTTATCTATGCATTCAGGTGCTCGTTGTTTATTTCATTTTCTTATGAATTATTTGTTTACCTCATTAGCTCTGCACGTTATTACTCTGGTGCACTGTGATGGGTTGGCTATGTTGGAACACTCATAACAAGATTGTACGGCTATTGATTAAAAAAAAACAACAACAAATATTTGTATGTTAGATAAAGTAAATCTAAAAGAAGGAAATTTTAACTAGTAAATGACATGTACGAATAATAATATTGTTTTTATTCTAGTAATATTGAAACATTATTTAATTACCTTTTTTGTCCCTTTCAAGTGCAGCACAATAGGGTGTTAGAAACCCTGAAATTAAAGGTTCAAGTTTGAAAAATGTATCAAGAAACTTTAACTAAATGTATTTAAGATAAAAATACTTATGAAACAAAAACAAAACAATATTGGTATATCCAGATTCCAAACCTATGATTGTGAAAACAAAGATACGTGATTTCATGGTCGTTCACTCTTATAATGATCTGCCGACCAACCGCCGGCAGAATTTATAGAAAGATAAGATAATGATCCATGTTTCAGTCGCGTGAATTTTTTTTTTGTCTACCATTCTAGGTTCACTGAAATCTTGAAAAAAAATCAAAAACAAAAAAAAATGAAAATTACTCTTATTTACCAATGAACATTAAAAAAGGATTTTTGATCATAATTTAAGAGTATATTCATACAGTTGTATGACATACGTTATTTACTTGTATTCCTTTAAGTTGCAATTTGAGGACCCTTTGCTAATTAATATCTTGGCAAAAATTAAGAGTTTGTTTTGAATTTCCTACACTCTTATTCACACAGTTTAATTTAATTTACTAATATTCTTTTGAAAATATGAAGTTATTGAAAATGCATTGTCAATGAACCATCTATGTATTAATTATTACAGTTATTATCATAAGTGTAAAAAAAGTCTAAGAATTGTGTGATTTTGTAAAAACTCATATATAACACCTTGCGCTTAGAAATGATCCATGTAGCATGCGTCTATGATTTCTCAATAACTATATTCATTAGTTTGTAAGTCATTCTCCATATATAATCTAGACATTTTGTTAACATGTACCTATATATGGATTTATAGGGATTGGTCGTCCATTTTTGTCTATTTTTCCCTTTATAATAACTCTGCTATTAGACGTATGTTTTGGGGTTTTTTTTGGCAATAAAGAATTTGAAATTGAGTAGCAATTTGTAAATATTTGGCCATATAATATATGGACTATGTCATTAGTACAACATTTTCATAAGTTGTAAGTTTGAGGTTGGCCGTGACAGTAATGATAACTTTCTTTTTTCTCTGTAATAGATTGTTTCAAAAATAACAAATCTACGAAGCTCAGAGCTTTTTCATACTTGTAAGTTTGTGAATGTAAAAAAACGACCCTTGTTTTACATACTAGTATATAAAATTCTTATAGCGATGGACCTTGATTCAAATGACTTACATGGATCAACTTTTAAAACCATTTCAACTATCGGGCATTTAACAGTCAATCGAACCCGACAAGTTGTAACCAATTATAGATAACAAATGACCAGCCCGACGTTTTTATTGCGACTTTTCTATGGGAAAAGTACGAAGAAGTTGGTTGAAATTGCCTGACATTTGAATGTGTACTAACAGGACGATCTGATAAAGGCTGTATAATGAACTTCCTGGTAGAGGACACTGTTAATATAACTCGAGACAGTTGGCGGGACTCCGGTGGGACGCTTGTTTTTGCAGTTCAAAAGAGTATGATACCATTTGTCATATTAGTTGATATGATCTGCGTTGCTCAGATATCAATGTTGATATAAAAAAAAATTAAACAATTTCGTAAATGAATTCGTTTAACAAAAATAAAATGGCGTCCTCCTTCCGTTTAATGTCGTGTCAACAAACTTGGGTTTGGAAGTTTGAATTTGATTTTATGTATCAAATACCTAGAGCAAAATATTATTCACAATACACGTTTTGAACTAGATTAGCGAGACAGTATAACTGTAAGCGAGAGTGTCTCTATAGTATGCTGTGTTAAATTGTAACTTCGATGGATTATACTCTCTGAACCCCATGGCATGGTCTCTCGTCACAAACCACTGTTAATATAGGAATTGCAATGTCATCAAAGCTAAAAACATCACAAATTCAATATGTGACAACTAGTATTTTTTAGTGCAATATAGATTATATTGTATGAAAAATCAAGACAGTCGTCTTTATTTCTTTATTTACAATCTCTGAACTACATATATATCATAATCTCTGAACTACATATATATCATACCAAAATTAGCCCTACGATTAAATATAAATTTGAGCCTTATTTTTTTTAATTTCGAACATTTGAAGTGCAAAACGAAAGAAAAGATCAATTTCAAACAATTTATTTTTATAGTTAAAATGTATAAAATGATGAATATATGTGAAAAGATAAATTTGGAACAGTTTATTTCTAAATTTAAAATGTATAGAATGGTGAATATATGTAGAAATAAAAGCGACTCAATAATCACTACATGTAAATTATCTGATTGTTATGGATTATGATAATGCCCATGCTATTGATTAACAAATATGCAGAATATGGTCATTGTTTTACGAATTATAAGGTCTTATTCATGTTAAAATTTAAATCAAGATTATTATCTAAAAAAAATGTAAATTTATGTACATGATTCTATAGTAAAATGGCTGTTTAAAAACACATAAAAACAAATAACCAAAAAATCGCTTTGATAAAATGAAAATAAAGTTCAGTTGTGCCTGCGTGATGGATAATGTTAAATCAGAACTTCGGATCGCTTGTATAAACGTTTAACACAAAGTTCGTCATAATTCCATAGAACCGCCGGACAACAAATAACACTTTATTCATCATCTTTCTGTGCTATTTTCGAGCGTCTTGTCTTGCATGCATCCAATCGGAAACAGCTCTATCGTAATCCACAGGTACCTCAGTGAGGCCAACCATTCCTAATACCTCGGTCATATCGGGCCAGTCAGCAGGGTGCTCTTCCTGGTGCTAAAAAAATAAATCATACTTATTGCGAATTCATACAAGTTCAACATCTTTGATACACAACTGTCCTATATGACCAAATCGGGAAGTATCATGCAATCATCGCCTTTGCAATTAAACTGCACAATTTTAAAACACGCAATATTAAGCGCTGATATGAATAGTAGCTGATGAGAATTGATGTCTGTTTTAAAGATTTCTGGTACCTGATACAAAATATTTCCATCTGGATCCAATAGAATAGTACCCCCTTGTATCCAAGAGTCCCCTGCCAGATGGGATGTTTCAAAACCCAGTTTTACTCCTGAAAATATAACGCAATTTAATAGCAACTCAAGGAAACATCGTACGCTGCCATCTGAGGTTTCCATATTTGAGCTTAAAACATAAATTAAAATTTAATCACAGATTTGCGGCACTGGGTGGTAGATTTATCAATAACTAAAAAAATCTGAAAAAGTTTTGAGCTGCGTTTTTGTTTTGGTCTTCTTTTTTTTGGCATGTTTCTTTTAATAAACTACAGCATGGCATTCAAATTTGCAGTCATCAACATACATACATTGTATACTAGTATACCACGGGTACTTGGTGTTAAAAAATGTCTTATTTACATAAACTGTACATGCCAATTATAAGTAACAAAACATGTTCTTTCGCTTACCTTCCATAGCCCCGCCCCACCCATATCTCGACACGCTGTTCCAAATCGGCATGACAAGAGAGCGAAATCGCCCTCTCTTCATGTGGAATGTTTTGTATAAGGAAGTCGTGGGGTCCGAGTATAGTTCGCCAGACATAAGGACTGTTGGACTGCGCATGAATTCCTCCATCTGGTCCACGGTGGATGAGCCGATAAACACAAGCCGTGTGTGATGCTCCTTCAGCTTATTCGCTAAAGGAGACAGGGCCTGCATTTTCAGCTGACTGAAATAAATGGAGACAATTCATTTTATCAACAAATTGCAATAAGCATACTAGTCCGAAATATCTGACATTTTCCTGGCTTTTTTTTTTTTTTTTACAATTTTGATATTTTACATGCCAGGAAAACGTCAGAACCGGTGCCATTACGAAAACTGGAAAATCACCGCCTCCAACTAGAATCGGCATTCTAGATCTAGGCTCGATTTTAAATAGATAATACAGTTTAGAATATAATTTTACTGCACATTTTGACAGCCTGTTTATATGGGATGTAAGGACCCATAAAAGCGATATTAGAGAACAGTAAAACCATCGTTTTATTAATTAGTTGTGAGTAAAACATTTGATTCAACTCGTTAGTATTTATCGAGCCAAGGATGCCGTCTCCAGTTGGAGGCGGCGAATTTCCAGTTTTCGTAATGGCGCCGGTTCTAACGTTTCCCTGGCATGTAAAATATCAAAATTGTTACAAAGCCAGGAAAACTTCAGATATTTCGAACTATAAGCATACCAGGAGTAAATTCATGTATAAATAAAATACAGTTACACTAAATATCGCAAAAACAATTGAAATTAAAATTAAAGAACATACTTCAGAAAAATAAAAATAAACATATCAAACTTTGATCAACTTCGTGACACTCATTAAAATTGATTTGCTTTTTTTAATGATTTTATTTTAAATGAAACATTTCCATCGAAACGTGTTGACTATTTTTGAACACACACTGTACTTGCGCTTTAAGAGATATTGCGTAATGTCGAGAACGATAATTCGAATTGGAAAATGATTTCGAAGCGAGTTATACAACTTACCATCCTATTCAAGCAAAATTTCGAAGAAATACGACAAGAGAGTATCTCATATTTCCTGATGGTAATATACCCGCTCCATTAGTAGTTCCTCCATCGTGTTTAAAGAGTTTAATATCCGCCAGCGTTACTTCTGCGGACTTCGCCATAATGATAATACATGTAAACACGACTACAGGTCTGAGCTAAAACGAGGCAAAAACTCTACCTACCCGATAATTTGATGACAACAGGTGGCATGTTGAACAGTCCATAGTGGCAAAAAGGTGTTGTAAATATAGCAATTTGTCACAAACAAACATTGTTTAGCTTTTAGTGTCAACGTCACCATTCACAAAGAGGGATAATTTGAATAGCTACATGTACAATGCAGGGAATGTCTTTTCTATAGCAGGGGTGTCGAAAGGTATATTATTCAACATTTGAGAGCGAATTTAGAAAAAAAAAGATCTACAAGGAAAGAAGGGGAGGGTATCGATTGGGAGGGTCACTCTTCCCATTTTGATAGGCGGGTGAGGGCTCCAGGTGTACATGTGTGTGTGGGGGGGGGGGGGGGGGGTTCGCTCTGCTAAATTTATTGATAAAAAAAATTGTTTCAACATTCCTTTCGAGCAATTTAGAATTATATTTCTTAGTGTTTAGCTTTCACTTGGCAAAATTTCATCGAATTTACCAAAATAAGTGATATTATAAAGTAACGTTTTATCGGGTTAACACCTTTTTTGTGAAAAATACAATATAATTTATAAAAAAAAAAAAAGCAAATTTAAAAACGTAAATTCACCAAATTGTATGTTTCTTAATATAACGTTCAATGAATTTTAATTAATTACACCTTGAAGCTAAAATAGAGGACTCTGATCGACTGAGTTTTACACAATTCTATATAGACTAGATGATATCCCGCGCAAGCGCGGGAATTAACACTCTAAACATTGATTAATAACACAATGCTAAACCATATATATTTTTCCTTTTCGTCCGATCATTTTCTTAATTGCTTTCTTAACTTTATTCATTAAAATTGAAATAAAAAAACCAACTGCATGGCTGGATATTTATTTTTTTTAAAACAGTGAGTGGGTATATAGGACGACTCTAAATTTTGTTCTTTTGATCAAATTCACAATAATTTTTATAATAACTGTCCCAAATGAGAATTTCAGATAAAAACGATCGACTGTTTTGAAAGAAAAAAAAAACAATTTAGAGAAGGTGGTCATCCCCAACCCCCATCCCCAATTTAATTCCCTCGTTTAATGCATATTTCATTTACTAGTATTTATATAGACATGCTTATTTATTTGCATATTTAAACCAATGTTGACAGATCCAAAGTTTTTGCCCGATAGTTAACTCGCCCTACACTTTCCGCCATGATGTAAATGTCAAACAGCGTTCCATTTTATTTTTTAACTTTTATTATATTAAGCAAAGAGTCCCATCCAAGGTATGACTATCTGCCTGCGATAGTGAACCCGTCCTACTGTCCTTTCCGATATATTTCATTCTATCAAATAAAATATACAACAAGACTACACCTTTCCGATATATTTCATTTTATCAAATAAAATATACGACATGACTACACCTTTCCGATATATTTCATTTTATCAAATAAAATATACAACAAGACTACACCTTTCCGATATATTTCATTTTATCAAATAAAATATACGACATGACTACACCTTTCCGATATATTTCATTTTATCAAATAAAATATACAACAAGACTACTTTGTAGTCTTGTTGTATATTTTATTTAATAAAATGAAATATATCGGAAAGGAAATTTGTAGTCATGTCGTATATTTTATTTGATAAAATGAAATATATCGGAAAGGACACTACACGTTTCGCCATGACGTTAATTAGTCAAACCGCGTTCTTGGTTACCCCTTTCTGGAAAGCTCTAGTCCATTCTTTCGCGAGAGGTCGCGCTTCGCTAGCTTCTATCTATCATACAACTAAAATCGCGCATTCAAGAAACGAATTGCCTCATTTCACTTATTCAACATTTTTCAAATCTTAACTTCTATGTATAATCCAAGTAAGTTCCTTATAACTTTATTCATTGTTTACGTAATCATTCAATATTATTTCATTGCAAGTATATATTTTGATGCTTACTCCCACTGACTTGGATCCGACAAAGCGTGCCCACCACCTTACTCTCATGTTTGCTATTTCGAGCTTGTTTATCGAAAATGAAAGTAGGTTTTTAATTTATTGTACAATAATTACTTATCAGGTAAAATTCAACTGTAGCTTACGGACTTCATATAACACTTGTTGAAATACCCAAGGTGTAAGCAGTTACTCTGGTGCAGTCATTTTTTAGTTTATTGGCAAAAAGTCAATTTATAAGTATAGATGTGTGTTAAGTTGCAATAACTATGTAGATGAACTTAATTTATATAAACATACACCGGGCATAATATGGGTACTCAGTATCTTTCTGGGTTAACCCCACTTTCTTTAGTGTAAGCAATAGAGTCCACACCTTCCTGCTCCCTCGACTCCAGAAGTTGTACATGTAGTCGCCGCTCCAATGATCATTTATCGCCGTTTATTCAGATTATAATGAATTTATTAGAGTTATATTTTGGAGTTTGGTGCATTATTAGGACGGCGGCCGTTGTCCAGGTCCTGCTATGACACACGGCTACACATGTATTGTACATATATTAATTGTATAAATGTACATGTATCACCGCAATCTTTCTACATGCATTTATCAGCAAATGGTTGTTTATCCACACGGATGTACATGATTTTCCCCCTCGAATGATTTCAAATTTAATTTGTTTATAATTCAATATACATATACGTTACAATTAAATGTTATATTCAAATTGATGCATTTAAAAAAACATGTATTTTATACAGTCTCCTCCATACGCAATTTAATTGTGTAACAAGATTTTTAATTATTAACCCCTCTCTCTCTCTCTCTCTCTCTCTCTCTCTCTCTCTCTCTCTCTCTCTCTCTCTTCTCTCTCTCTCTTACATGTATATCCTGTGTGCATTAGTATACATGCAGCAAACTACTATACAAGAGAAACGCATGGTATCATCGGAGAGGAAATATGACAAGTCCAATTAATTAAAAAACAAATAAGTTATTGATAAGATAACATTAATTAATATTATCAATCATCAAATATTGAACACTGACCCTTTTTCTTCTCGTACACTACCGATACACACGGAATCGAGTCATAATTTCGTATAAATCTCCGGGATGTCAAGACGGTGCTCGCCGGGTCGATAGAGTGAGCGCAATAAATCACGTGATTGACTGGTACTTTTGACAATGATGTAGTTGCGGAGTGATTTTTTTACTCGTGATAACAGAAGTAGGTATTGCAAAGCTAGAATCACGTTCTTCATATCGACACATTTCTAAGGTCAGCAACACAGTTTATTGACTAATCTACCTTATAAAAATGACTCTTAAGATGTATTTATGCGAAAAAAGATTGAATAGAAATGTCTGTTAGAAATCAAATTAACTTGAAGACATGGTGATCGGCACACATCAGATTGTCTTAGGGGCGAAGAAAAGAATAAATGAGTCCTGGGTTTTCTATAGACTATTTTCACGCTTCCCTTTGTGACCAATCGAGATTTTCCCCTAACTGATGGTTTTAATTCAAATCGGGAATGCTTTCGTCTCATTTTTTCGAGCTTTTAATTTCCGATGGTTATCGGAAGCGTCCGTGATGAGATAAGTGTAATCAGAAAGGAAGTGACAGATATTAGCACCAAATTTTTATCGGCATCCCATACGACTTTCATTCAGTTAACAAAAGGGAAAATTTGGCTACAAACACAGCAGCACAGCTCAGCGATCTATAATAGCAGACTTTCATCCGGGTAATGACATGGCCGCGAAAGCATTTGGCTAAAATGGAAACGGAAAACGGCGTTTTTCATCATTTTTTTATTCAATTTCTCTTATTACTACGAATACCGTACATGTACATAAATATCCGAACATAAAATTGTAACATAGGATATAATCACGAGCTCCAAAGTGAAATGAAATCGCGCAAAATATAGCACCAAATTGAAATTGAATGACAGATCATTGGAAATATACAGAAGGTCACCGGCGGCGGAAATCGTGGATACAATATTTGGCATCTGGCGGAAAGACAAGGATGGGACTTCACCTGAAATATACACAAAGATGAAATATACGGGATGACAGTAATCTTACACGAAAATTACAACTTGAGAAGTCGCAAAATGTCATACACTGTACATGCCGGGTTTTTTTTTTTTAAATATAAAGCAATTTACGTTATTGGAAATATCAAAGATTACTGAGTCTGAGAAATTTTTGGAGTAATCAAAATAAAATAAGTATTACCATAATTATAGCTGACAATGCACTGTATTCTTTCACTTACCTTGGTAAATTGGGACACTGATTGCTTCGGTGACTGAGGTAGACTTTGTTGTAACATCCCATTCTTCTATTGTTTGATAATATTCTTATTTACTGCAATATATGATTTTTTTAAAAATGTAAAAAAAATTGCGAGTTGTGTAAAACATAAAATTCTGTCTGTCAATGATTTGTTTTTTTAACATACTTACCCATGTATTGTATTTCTCTTTTGATTGGACATTTGATATTCTGAGAGTGAATAAAAATTATCGTTAGTTTTAATATATACATTGTATGTTAACAGAAATAGTTAACCTTTCACCCAAGTCCACAAGTCTTGGCGTTCATAAAGCTAATTCGGAACATAAGCTATTTTTGCAGCATGATTTTCTTTTACATAGAAGATAACTTTCTTTTTTTCATTTATCCAGTGACTATCCCATGATCGTAAGTAAATGTAATACAACTTGTTAATAATATAATTATTATTTTTAGAATAATTAATTACTGGTGATTTTTAAATCTCATTTATTTCAACTTCTAATGGTCAAGAAAAAACACTTTTAATTAATGGTTTCTACAAAATATTTAATCATAGTTTATCATTTATCAAATAAACCCGATAGACAACACTTAAATTGAATAGTACAAGTCATGTACTTTATGTATTTCTTCTAATTTGTTGACATTGATTTCAGATTCTTATCAACATTGATCGTGAATGTTGCTTACATCAAAGGTATCCATCTGATCACCAGGAGAAATACGACATCGACAGTTAAAAGTTTAAATAAAAACAAGGGAAATAATATTGGCCTGTCCTACATAAACGATAAAGATGAAACAGAAGCTGTCTCGGGACGTGTAATTTCTGTACCCCGTAGTTGGGTGGCAGCTGATCTAATCAAACCCTAGCGTGACCACTTTGTTTAATTAATAACAACAAATCAAAAATGACTAAAAGTTGCACTGTTTGTGTTAGTGGCGGAGAAATCAATTTTTTGGGAGCAAGCAATCGACATTATACCCAACACGTCAAAGAGTCATAGAGCAGCTCTGCTGCGAATAATTGGAACTAAAAACATAGGACTGGTTTGGACGTCTGTGTAAATACAGTACTATAGTATAGTATCGGCGGTGAAAATGGATAATCGAGGTTACAGTTTAGAGTATTGTAGGAGTAACAAAGCATTCAATTTGTAATCGAGTACCCGGAGTTACAAAAGGAAACGGAAGCTGTAGATGGGGTTTAAGAGGAGCGGTAATCAAAGATAAAGTTAAAAATATCAATATCAGAGTTTTTAATGGACTTCTAATTAAAGCTTTTATGTAGTAAACGATCTTTTGTTGAATACTAGGGTGCAATGGAGCACAGTACTAGTGGCATCGGTAAAAGAACGTGTAGAAAATACATATTTACAATTTCATACTGGCGTTGAAAGTATTAAAGAGTACAAAAATATCATAATCTCTCCTGCATCCAAAATCCAATACATTTACTCGGTAAAACTCTACGTGTACAATAGGTCCAACCTCGCGCTAATGAATTATTAGGCTTTTTAAAGCTCTACTCGAAATAGGGTGGGGTTTTCAATTTTCCTTTTTGATAATTAGTCAATTGACGATGGGCGCTTTTGTTTTTAATGTCCAACTATTAGTCTAAATATTTGGTTATTAGATTATGTAACTATTTGATTTATTGTCCATTGAGAGAAGAATGTCTGTTGTTTTGTAAGTCATATCGTGGGTATCATTCATCTATTTTAATGGCAATGTCACGCACCTGCTAACTTTTATGATGAATGTTCATAAGCCAGAGCGGATAGGATAATGTTGCAATAAATATATACAATTTGAAATCAATTTCCATCCAGATTCATTATTAATTCATAACCCTATTATGATTTTTCCAAACATGATATACTTTTATAGCTTTTGTAGCGCATAGCCAACAGTATAATTTATTTTCTCTTGTAATTTAAGCAGATATCTTGCAAAGCGATTTGCATTCTGAACAATTTATATTATACATGTACATGTAGGTCGTGTTAAGTACCGGGGGTTGATGGGAGTGGTTTATAACTATACAAGTACTTAAACCATTTACCTGAGGTTTTAGTAAAAATCAATGTATTTTATGAAGCATTTCACATTTTTCAAAGATATACGACTTAAAAATATCTCAAAACGTTTTAAAATATATAAAAAATTCAAAACGCAAGTCATTTCTCTAGGCACATTACCAATTTTATTTCTTTAATTACAGTAATGATGTTTTGTTCAAGAATCAAAATAAGACTTTAAGGTTGAAATAAAGATAAAGCTCTAAGTTCGTTTGTTTCCAATAAAACTAATAATGATGCTGAACGAAAAAGTTAATAAACAATTAATTGAATGGGTATTTCTGCATCAGGACTTAAAAATCGAATCTTACAGCATAACAGACATTCCATGAAAGAAATTTTGTAGTTGTACCATTAGATGTTGAATTTTTTCGCAAACGTTTTTTTCCCAAACGTGCTTAAAATTGAAAAGTAACTAAATCTCATATAAAGTGTAACGTACTGTTATACAATTACATACAATATATTCACACTCGTTTATAATTATAATTATTTACAAAACAAGAAAACCCGTTGCAGAATTGGTTGCATGCTGGGTATATCATGTTTTCATTTCTCGTTCTTTTTTTTCATACAAAGTATGGTTTGTTGGTGTTGTTACTGTTATTTATTTTTGTTATTGCTGTTGTGAGGTTAATACATGTACATAACCTATATGGCAAAAGAACAGCGTCTATCGCTGGTCGAGTGTTGCCAGTTGTTGACATGGTAAAGACCAAACTAAAAACTGTGCGTGTTAGCCTTCCGCGGAAACAGCGACAATATCGAATGTCATCACCATTTTCTTGTGTTTTTTACGCAATTATGATGGAGGTGAAAATTGGTTTAGCCAAGTAGCTTTATCTCACCATACAATGCCTTTTTTTATCAACACAGCTGTGTGTACATTGTGCTCTCTAAATTAAGTGTGTATTGTGCATGTAATTGCGATACATTGTATGCACTTCAAACGATGCAGATTTACTATTATATCAATTAAGGTATCATTCACCGATTCTTGAGTACTACGTCAATTCTAATACCATATTGGAATCGAGACTATAGCTATAGATATACATGTATTTATTCTCATTCATATCTAAATATTTAAAAACCAAGAGAAGAAAAAGCGACTGATTTTCTATAAGTATCTTGTTCAATTTTGTAAAAAAAAAAATATGTTAATCTTAGAAATGAGCAGAGAAATGATGAAGATGAAGACAATAGCATTCTAGGTGTAAAGCGACCTTATTACTTTGCCGAAGTACAGTACATGTACTACGTCACAACAGATTTTTATTGTCCTTAAATCAGTGCAAAGGTATACTCCCACACATCGAAAGAAGACCCAAAATAAGTCTATCGGCATTCCGGTGCTAGCACCCTTTATGCTATTAGACGTTCGATCGCATTCAGTAGCTTTACTCAGCGATGTTTTATTGCTTTTAAAAGATGAGCGATATCCCTACACTTTCTCTTAAAGAGAAGAGATATCACCAGATTGTCTGATTTTAGTGAAAATCTGTAAATAATTTAAGTTCTTCATGATAGAATTGGAAATATTAACGTTTTACGCCTATAATCTGCCTTTTGTAAATTTCGAAGCAAAATGTGCTTATAGAGAGCTTTATTAAATTACAAATCCACAACACGGCAATAAAAAAAGCATTCATAATATGGGTTTAACACATCATTGAAGAATTGAGTACGTAGTCATAACGAATTTTGTTTAGTAGCACATGAATAAATCATTTAAATTGATCATTGAAAACCATACATCTCTAGATAAAAGTATGATAAATTGTTTAAATTTTTTCGAAATACCGTATTGATATTGGTCCTGACTGTTCGTCTGTGTAGAGGCTGTATGGGTCGAACATTGTCGAACATGAACGCTTGTGGATGGTCAGGGGTGTCCCCCCTTAAGGTCCGCAGTGTGTTCAACTGTATACAAACATATATTCTTATTACTACATAATATATACCTGTAAAGTATTATATAAAACACTTATACTTTACTAATAGTTCTATTACGAGGAAATTATGCAATATTTGTCATTTTTCGCCAAAGGAATATGTTTTTGTTTTAGCATGAACGTTTTACCGTATATCCAGTATTTTCGCACTTTATCTAATTTTGTTATTTTCGCGATAATTTCCTAATCGCAAAAATAAAACATGCGAAAAATATATCAGTCACTGTGTACTACATTTTGTATTCGCAAAAAATCACTTGGGATAAAAAATATCACAGATTTACTTCAATTTCGCAAAAATTGCAGCACACGAAAATGGAAAAAAACGAATACACATAATAATTATTCTAAGATTATTCTAAGGTTAAACTATTGAACATTAATATTTAACTACCTCAATATCCGAGGGATTCAACTCAAATACCGTAATTTTTAGAAATGAACCCTATGGGAATTTCTTGGAATTAAACCTAACCTTACTTTTTTATCTTTGTTGTGTATTTCTGCACTAATTGGGATTTTGTTTGCGTCACATATATATGTAAGCTATAATTGTTAAAGTCATTAAATGATGAAATTTCAAAAGGTTGACCATCTGTTTTTTTCCAAGAATTGAGTATAATCAAGCTCATCTTTCAAAGCCACAACATGGTACAATGTATAAATTCCTTAAGTAATATTATTCTGTAAAGAAATAGAACAGATTAGATCGCTTAAACCGTTCTTTCAATGATTTCATGCATTATTAAATTACTGGAAAATGGTCGATTTGTCAACGACATTTTGGAATTTCACCCAATTAATGTAAAAAAAAAAAATCCTAATACATTATTAATTGTATCAAATGAATGCTAATTTTGTATTTAGAACACCCGAATAATAATGTTATTTTTTATTTAGAACACAACTGATCATTCATTCCTCAACGACAACATGAAAGTAATTAGCTTTGCAAAAACATGCACTTTTGAATTAATATACTCGGGCTCGTTCAGTTCTTAAAATTTAAACGTAGAAATCAAATTCTTCAAAAAAACCTGATGTTCTCCTACAAACGCGGGCCTGTTAAGAAGTATCCACGTGACTGTTTCATAGCAACCAGGTTGCGTCACCGACCCTTCGTACGTCATATACTGGAGGTTGCCAGGTAAAATAGACTGGATTGATAATTCAGCTATATCAGTCGAGTTACCTGTAACAAAATCAAGTCAGTTCTTAACAATCAAAATAGTAAATTCATTATTTTTTTTTTAAAACATAGAATTTTAAATAACACTTACTTCTGAACTGAATTTTGCTGACCATATTTGTGATCTTGCTTAGTTCAGTATGAGTTGTATCTTTGCTAGTCTAAAAAAAAGTCGTGTCAGGTACAAAAATTTTATTCAAAAGGGCTGAATATGTATAGGTAATTTAATGTATCAATAAGTTTTAATAAACTTTAGAGAACCATATCACGTACATATCAATTTTAACGAAATCATTAAATTCTGTTGTGTTGCTATTGCATGATCCAGATACATGTATATAGAATAAAACTAATTTACAACATCGTCATGCAATCAAAAGACAATAATAATATTGTAAGTGGAGTACCTTTATAAAAAGACAAATTATCGCCAGCCCCCTAGGCGCTTGTTCAGCCATCGTGTAGTTTTTAAAAAGATCCGAGTTATATGCCATTAGATGGACCTATAAGGAACAAAATATGACCTTCAATATTGTAAAAAATGGTAGATTTGAAAGGTTACAAGATTACGAAACGGTAGTTTTTGTTTTATAAAGCATTAATCAAATTTTTTATTAGTGTTGTATACGGACAAATGTGATAATGACGGTTAAAACAAAAAAAGATAGCCCTTTGGTGCTGAATTTGGATTATGATATTTATGCTGTCATACGGTAACCAAAACAAAAACAAACAAAAAACCAACAACCCAAAACAACTAAATTAACAATGCATATTTTGCATTTTTCATACTTATAACAATAAGATTGTTGTCACTACATATGTTACGATTAAATTATGTGATATTCATTCAACACAATTTAGTGTTTCATAAATTTGGACTTTTTGAATAAGAAAAAGTGCTGTTGATTTGATCAAGTGCAACAGTATTAACAAGTTATAAATAGTGGTCACCAAAAACCCAAACTGCATGCATACAAGTACATCAAAAGTTGTAATGATTTTATTATTCCTCTTCTTTATGAATCATATAAACTGGCAAAAGAGAAATTAGTTTTGATGTCATTTTGCAACCTAGGGATATTAAAAAAAACCCTCAGTAATAAAAAATCAAATTGAGATACGAAGAAAAGGATATATATTTCTTCAGCCTAAAATCAAGCAAACAATTTGTTCTGTTTTCCCCCAAAGAAACATAATAAATCCCGTTCTTACAATATCTAGCTTTGATGCTTTAAAAAAAGAAGTTTGAATTTTTGAAATAGGTTTCTCTGATAAGTCTTAGGAAAATAAGTTAAAAGATTCCAAAGTATCCTTATGTTAATTTACTAAGAGAGTTAAGTTGGGTTGCAATGACACTAATTTCAGGTGGCATAAATAGTCTGTCGATGATTAACCGTCAAAGAAAAACGGTAAAAACGATATCGAATAACTCAGATTCAATAACAATTTGACTTTCACGTACAGTAGCAGAGGCGTTGATCTTGAAAGGATTTGGAAAATAAGCTCGAATTTAATAGCAGATAATCTGTGTTGAGTTGCCTCAGTAGCTGTTTTCTGCTTTACTAATCACCAAAACAATTCTGGAGGTAACATGTTAATATCGCTCATTTTTCTAAATGACAAGGCTGTGACAAATATCCGAAGAATGAAAACAGTTCTTGTCATAGATCTATCTGATCATTGAATTGAATTGATCTGAATCATACCTCAGCATCAAATTGTTTCCCGTCAATCGAGTGTTCTGTTCCCATTCCGTCCTTGCGACCGAAGTGAAACTTAATCTGTGACAGTTTATACATGTAAGGCAGGGGACCCAAAGAAAAAGTCACGGAATTGGCACTGCTCACGAAGAATGTCACGTCATTTCCCAAGTTTGTCAATTTCCCAGAAACCTATAGAGTTGACAAAATTATTATTGCATGTGTATGTGTTGAAAAGATATAATAGAATAAATGATCGAGATTTTTGCTGGAATTGTTTCATCGTGTGATATTTTGTCTTTTTTTTTTACTTTTGGCAAATGCCCGATCTTCCATTTATTTCCGGTATAGCACGGTCTGACCAAAATAACTGACCATCGGTCAATCTACAGCACAGAGTGTTGTCTTTATTTCTTAAATCTATGATATGTATAAAGAGAAATACTTGCTACTTGTTGGGTTACCTGTTTTAGCAGTACTTTCATTTGAGAGCAAAAATAACATCTTAATGAACAAGACAGAGGAGTGAAAAATCTCAGTTTCGTCGGCTACCTTATTTCCCGTCACAATGATGCTTTTGAGCCCTGGATCGAAGAGCAGACTCTCCGCCGAGATGTTTATGGGGGACTGTAATTTCCCCTCACTGCATAGGATCCAGTCTTTATTGATGCGCCAATTAGACGGACCTAAAGTTGGAAACGATCGTGTTAAATAAATTGTATTTACTCGGTCTGGTTTAAATGTAAGTCTTAATGATGTGGGGTTCTGCTCTTTGGGATAAGAGCTGGATATATATCAGATCCTTTTTTGTCAGTTTGTGAACTTGAACTGAGAAAATTTTTGCAATATTTTTACCCCCCCCCCCCTTTACCTGAAAATCCTGAATACATCCACCAATCTGACCATTGCCCGAGACCTGTAATTAATTTCGTGAAAATATATAATTCAGATATATTTGTTTTTGAATAATGCAGGAAATCATTGATATGAAACAATAGACGCTTAAACATGTGATATTGAAGATGTCTGCCGAAAATAGATTGCTGGAGGGGGTCTCAAAGAAGCGTAAAGTGTAATTATGCAACAAGATAAATTAATTTACGATGTGGAGGAATTGGGAATCAATATTATCAAATAGGAAAAGAGCAAAACACAGTTCCTACATTTTAGTGTTCATCACCACCTATATAAAACGACGATGGGCATGACACAAAATAACATAATATTGCTTTGACCATTTCGTCAGGCTACTGGGTGATATACTGTTGCGGTAGTTATTTGCACGAGATTTTTCTCATGGTTATTTAGAGACACATAGAACACAATAAACAGTTAATGAAGCGATAATTATTCATGATATCGCATAAACGTTACTGATTTCCACCCCAACATCACCAATACTTCCTAAAACAAGGACATTTATCAGGAAGATAAGACGTCTTTTTTAAACAGCAAATAGAAGACCCGTTTCTACTGATGAAAAAAAGAATAATTTAACTCCGGATAAGTTAGTATTCATTTACTGTTCTCGATAGAACGCCCGATGATAAACCATGATGGTGATGGTCGATGCTTGATCAATAGTTAGTTTTTAGTTTAATGAAGTGTCTCCAAGCAGATGAAAGACTAGGCAGTGTTTTGGCTCCACTTTATCGGATCAGTTCATCAGATGACGAAAATTCCACACATTTTCTCACGTCAGAACAAAACGTATTTGAATGGATCATCAAGTGCTTGACATGTTAGATTTTCAGTTTCTAAAATGTATTATTTACTTACATAAGCTTTTCTAAATTCAGAATGTGAAATCGTTCTTACAGTATACCAAAGGTTCACAATGGTAATCATCTATTACATTATTAGAAGCTCCAAGTGGGAAATTAGTATTTATATTCTTTTCGAGAAATCTTTACTTATGTATACCAACATTTCAAGCTCCAATTCTTTTGTTATTAATGGAAGCTCCAAGTAGGAAATTAGACAAGTATACTTTCTACAGTTTTTCACATAAGATGTATACGCACGATGCAATTGGAGCCATCATCAACCACTAGTAAATTGCGAAATGCATGCGGTTTTTCATCGCAGTAACAGAACTGTTTATAATTACCCAAAGATGGTGGTTAAGCCTTGATAACAGAAAAATTGATGATGTATAAAAATGTGTTGCTTTAATATCTAGCTCTCGAGAAACGAACAAACAATATATCAATCGGTAAATGAAATTAATAAATACTAGTAATTAAATTTTTTAAAAAGTAATGGCTTGAAAACTGGGGATAAATGAATTAGATATTACATTATTCATACAATTAGCATGTGTATTGCCATTATCTTCATGCACGGACCAAGCAATCAAAAAACTATTATTGAACCTGAAAGAGAAATTTAAATGACTGCTAATGAGCAGAGAAACGCGATATTGCTGAGTAGCAAGGAATAAGGTTTACATTACATGATACTTTATTTCCTGGCTCGCGGAAAGGTTCATAAAGACCCGTATGTTTACGGCCATGTTATGGGACCACCTCTCCTATATATTGTCATAAAGTCAGAGAATCTGAAATATTTAGAAAATGTATTTGTCTCTTTAGTGAAATGACCACGAAACAATCTTGGAACAATACCATAAACAGCAAAACAATTACCGAAAGTCAGGAAATGCGTCTCGGTTTTATGTTTACACAGAACAACATTTTCTACACTTAAATTCTAATATTTCCTCGGTTATGTCCCCTTTGGGAGGCTAAAAAAAACCTTACACGTGATATAATGGGTGGTCAACTTGTAAATCTCCACCAGATGGCCACAGACCTGATGAGGCATTTTGTTGTCTGGGTGACAAAAGCTCTTAATATATCGGAGCTGTTGAACTTTACCAAAAGCTTTTAATAGCAACTCGTTGTTTCTGTCCATCACGACTGATCATATCCAAGAAGACCCAAAGAACTATCGGAGTAGTACATCATAATTTATGTAAGAACTCAGGAATTTCATAATGAAGAGTCCTTATTCTATCAACAGAATACTTCATAATTCCATATATAGAAGATAATTAGACGCTTCGATATTTAGCAAGAAATTTCACGTGACCAAAATACTCAGACTAAAATGCTCATTTTTAACACTCATACAGCTTTAACACTTATACTTTAATAACAGCTAATAACGAAATTCTGTTATCACATTTCAATCTTTATATTGGCAACTAAAAAGTTATAAAACTACATGCACATGTTCTTTAAAACGTATTTGTACATTTTCCAAGGTTTTCAGATTTCTTAACGGTGTAACTCATGCAAAAATCTGTGCCAACTGTGCTACAGTCTCCCGCCTCACCTTGCACTTTTGGTTTATCTTATCACAGTATGCAGCAATTTAGATCACCAAAGTACGAAGTAATCAATGAAAAATCAGCGTACCTAGCGTACAGTACCAGTCTAATGTACCATTATTTTAAATGGAAGCACTGGTCTACCGAACTAATTAAAGTTATCAAAGTGTTCAGTGCGTTTTTTTTCCTAAGCGATTATCATGTCACATAGAAATGCTGCAGACCCAGTATTAACATATCTAGGCTTTCATTTTTGTAAACTCTAAGTGCTATCTATGTATGGATAAATGTCAACTCGGGGGCGATGCCAATGATATAAACGCCTGTCCAAGATGGCAGTGAGACAGACTGTGTTATACTTGCCCTCTGGTATTGTTTGATACCGAACAGTGTATTTTTTATTATCTTTCACCTTCCATTATGCATCGACTGTTTGCCTGATGAAGCTGCACTGTTTTTTTTTTTTTTGGTTATCTGCAGGGAAAGTTATGCACATGCTATTTAAGGATGGAGGATGGTAATCGTGTTAGAATTTTCATTAGGCAACTTTCTGGATCGGAACAAAATTAAACAACAATAAAAACTGAAACAGATGAAATCCGAGATAAAAGTAACGAATATTCATTTGAAATATCAGTGACATAAACTTTGTTGAAACAAACTCTTGATCTAAACATTTGCTCATGTTTTACGATTTTAAAAAACCCAATTTGTATTCCTGTAGTTTACAAAAGGTAACTCGCGTAGTAATTGATTTTAAGAATATTTCTTTGTTCTTATTTTACAAGCTCTGAGTAAATCATCATGTTCCATGGAAAGAATTAATTATTAATTCCGGTTGCTAAATCCATCTAATTTCTTCCATAGTCTGTCATAAAATGCATGGTGTAGAAAGATGTTAATTAAAGAAATTGTATAATGCAGCTCAGAACACGTGATGATAGAAAATAACATGGTCTACATTTACAAATGTTACTGAAGTGAATTTATTATTCGGAGAGTCAACATTGAAATTGCATATAGGAAAAGGGGCTTGTTTGATAGATTATGAAACATTTCTCTTCAACATGGAAATTGCATATAGAAAAAGGGACTTGTTTGATAGATTATGAAACATCTCTCTGTTGCTACTCTTCCTTTAACTCCTAATGATATTAATATATATTTATATCTGGATGATTATAGAAATTCTTCTTGAAACCCTGTCACTGTAAAAGCACCGACCTCTTCAATCTTCATTCCTATAGATATAACATTAGTGTCATGTCCAAACTGTGGTCTTGCAGAAAATCAGGGAAAAGGTCGTGGCAATTTTCTCTGTACATTAGATAAAAATATGGGGTTTGCACTATGAATTTCTTCTTAGTCTCAGACACTCAAGATAATTGGATGCATCCACTCTTTCTTACTCAGGTCTTCTATGTATGGTGCAAATTGTGAAAAGTAAAATTCTAGTTCATTATATTTTTTTCTGTTTAGAAACCATATATAGAAAATCTATCATATCTGTAACAAGTTACGTGTACACTTCCATCCGAAATCAGAAATATAATTTAGTTTAATGAACTACGACCATTCTCCGCAATTGTCTGTTCTCGTTTTATTGGGGGACATTATTGATTCCGATCACAAATACTGGCCGTTTTTCTGATTTATTTTAGCGGCAGGTGCCCGAATCTGAACAGAATAGCAAGTTGTTGCTAATTATTAGATAGTTGTAACAAGAATTTCTCCAAAAGGCTCTTGAGACCAAACAGTTTTCGCTAAACAGTGATCGGGGAATACTTAGGACAATCTTCAATAGCTTATTATTCCTAATTCTAACCACCTCAATTATCATTAATGTGTTAATACAACTCTGCTACTCCGCTAACTCATTATTAAGCCCTGCAGACTTACTGTATATTAAGTTTTGCTAATGAATACATTTCTATTTGCACAGTCTGATTTTTAAAGCAAAAATAATTAAATCTCTTTCGTTGAGCAAATAAGAATAAATCGGTTTAAAATCGCACCTGAAATGAAATCGATTCTGGGTATTCAAAAACAATACATACCTTTATGAATACCGAATAAGGTAATCAGTGAAATCAAGACAAAGCCATTGGCAGTAGTTGTTAATTCCATGATGACAAGTTGCAAAATTGATTCAAAGTTTGATTTTCAAAAACTCTTTTCGAAGTAAAGACCCAAAACGCAGAGTCTCCTTCTATCCGAGGAACAACTCAAGTTTGAAATAGTTTGGTATCCCAGAATGTATGCTAATGGGGAAAATTATATGCATGGATCCTCCAGATTTCCATCCCCTTTCCAAATATTATCACCACATTTCTAGTTATAATGCACAATAATAAAGAGCTATTCGATTGGATCAATAACAATTTTCATTATCCAATCAAGGCTAACTTTCATCGCGCTAACATTTGTTCAGTTGAAAACTGTATCGCTGGTTCTCCAGATCAGTTTGTATCCAATAAGTAAGAGAAGTTTAGAAGAAAAAAACAACACCAGACGATGGATTAAATTCTTTGTAAAACCCAAAACCTCGCACGGAAAGCTGGCATTTATTCGCAGTACCGGGCAGTTCGTATTGCTGGTCTCCGGAAATTTTTAGGAGTTACACGATTCCGCCACTTTTCTTATCTTTTGCCGACGATGCTTCTTCGGAAGAACACCATGTGCAATTACCTCTCCAGTGAACCGAGATTCATTAACAATTTATCTGGCAGGCAAGGGAAGTCACGCATCTGTCCGAAGATTAACCCACGAGGTTACAGTTTTGGAAGAATTACGGTCTACTGAATTTTTTATAAATTTTTTTTTCTTCTTAAAATTCAACGGAAAGAATATAAAATGCTTGTAGATTTTGTGAAAAATAGAAAAATACCTACGCGAGGAAAATAGAATACAATGAAAATATCGATTCATTGGACAACTGCATTTATTTTGTGAGACGTGCAAGTGGCTATTAAATTAAATGTTTAATGGGTTTTCGCAAATGTGCAGTGCCCAATTACATGTACTTGTTACATTTTTGTGAGTACTTTTTCACACATTTACACATTTCGTCCCCCTGTCATCACCCAAGATGGGCAATGCGGTTAAAAAAGTAATATAAATCATGTTGTGTTTTTTCCCTCCGACAGACGAGGTTGGAAAATCAATTTGTAGGCAATACTATTTTATATGAAGATTCAATTTTCATTAGCGCCTCTCTTGGGACTGCCGCTGGAATACAGGTCTTTGTTGTAGGAGATAAGGACGATTGAATGATGTGATATAATTAGTATTTTAAAAAATGTTAGACCTAACCTACGCGATGTAATTTAATTTCTGCCTAATAAGTGGAAGATTGAATAAACACCACATAACTATTATTTAATTGTAATAAAGCACATGTCCATATTGCGTGGAGTCGTTGAGTCTCATCGGAAACCTTCAACAGAACTGCACCGACTTCAATATTATTAACTCTGTTCCAGCATGCAATATGGGAAAGGCCCATTGTGGACCCTCCGCGCCAGGGAGCTGTCCCCCGATAGGCCAACCAGCGCCGAAACTGAAAAAGGAAGGTGAACTTAATTTGATAGGAACGATCTTCACAAGGGCGCAAACAAACCACTTATTACTCATTGATAGACTTATTATGGTCCATAAAACTTGAACAACGGTTTTATAGATATTTTTCATGTTACAACCAGTATCACTGAAAGGATTGTTAGCAAAGGATGTGTTTGGTTCAATTGTTTTAACTCATTTTCAAATTTAGACAATGCTAAACAGAAAGGTTTCAGAATCTGTGCTCTGCTTTCACACAAGAAATCATTATTTTCTATGTAGTAAACTTTGCACAAAGCACATTCTCGAAATGAATATATTTTCTATGAAATCAATAGGTAAAAAAGTAGCGGAATTTTTACTTTTCCATTTGATATGAGGATTTGTTGAGATGATCAGTCATAATTGTAAAATCTAGGGTGTAAAATCAAGGTTCCTGTCTAGCTAGTATATACTAACGAGCAGCTTCTAAGTCTAGTAATTCAGTCTTAAAGAACTCGGAACCTCCCGTTGTAATCGTTTATGATGATTTTAATATTTCACTGTTGAAACTTTCGTTGTATTAATGATCATGAAATATATGATCCATCACTGTTGAAAGCTAAAAGATGAAAACTTGAATATAGTTATTTTTACTGAGTAAATGCATTTAACATTACAAACACTTGTGACCAATTAATATTAGTTTCTATCAATATTTAGACTGTCATTTTCTTTTATGAAGGAAAATATCGCTATATATTACAAATTGAAGCAATACAATTACACACGATTTTATGTTATTTTTAAATAAACGTACATGTATATTTGTTGTTTTTTTAAATGCTTATAAATGATAATTTGTCAACTCTCCATCCCAGTACAGGACAAGAGATCGGTCCTTTTCTCATTCAAATCAAAATTCTCACCTTCCCGTGTTGATGTGTTCTTTTATGTTGACACGTCTTTAAAAAACTATCGTGGTTTTTTTTTCATTTTAAGACGGCAACGTTTTCTTCCTGGAAGCAAATGGTGTGGGAAATTGAGTTTATATTGAGCTTCTTTGCAACACACATCCCAGTTTCCGCTAAAATGAGTGAAATTGACATTAAATTCCAGTGTTTTAATGAGTCACCGTATGCTCGAAAGGATGTAATTACATTTTAATTCGATTTAGATACGCAATATTTTAAAAGGTTTAATAACATTTCTCTACAATCTATTGGTTTTTATGTTTTCAGTTCAATTCGTATGAAAAGTTATACTTTATATGCCTCATATACCCCTGTACATATATTTTTAAAAATGCAATTAAAATATTTTTTGAAATTTGTTTTTTTTATTTTTGAAGGAGGGGGGGGGGGGCATTTTAAGATTATGTAATTAAGGTTATTTTCATGCTATGAATTTTATTAAATTGTATGCTTTATGTGAATTGTTTTATGAAATACATTTTTGTGCAATTTATTGTGTTTGAAAAAAAAAATAAAAACACCATGGCCAACAACAAATACCGTTCCGATTGTTGAACAACGAACATTTAAAACACTTAAATACATTGACTTAAAAGAAAGATTACGACATATTCTTATCAATAAATGATAAAGTCGTGCATGCTCTGATATATTTTCAATAAAATATGCTGCATAATTAAAGCTGTTAAAGTAAACAAAATGTTTTAACCAAAGCGTCAGCAAAAAATGTGAACAAATTGGTTTTTCTTTCCAAACTGTTTGAATGCCAGCTGAAAGTTTCTAGCCGACATGGTACAGATATGTCGTAAACACAACTAAAGTTGCCAGAGGCATTCAACTTCCGCTGAAGTTGGAAAAGATTATCCACACCTTAGAGTGTGTATTAATTGAATACTTTGTCTAGATCTGGTAATTGACATTGTGCTGTGGTTTCTTTTATAAGTTGGTTTTTAACAATGTCAGCATGTTAACCTTGGCAAATACTTGTAGAGAAGTATTTCTCACGTAAAGATTTCAACAAATTGCAACTATTATAAACGTCCAATTGTATATTAGTTAGAATAAAACAAGAAATCCCGATAAATTAATTTGTCATGTTAGTGGTAAACATGGAATAAAATTTCTGGTACACGGAATTGTTCAGAAACGAGAATCATATTTTATTGGCATACACAGAAAACACGCATCATTTAGCGAGCAAAGTTAATGTGATATTTGTTTTCAATTTATGATTGCTAACACAACACGGTTAGTGCACCAAGTCGAAGCGATGATATTGATTTAATTATAGAACAAAGGTGACAGTTGGAGGTAAACTAATAAAACTCTCTGTTGTCTTCAACCAGTCACATATATGTCCTGAGATGTTGAATTTTAACAGATCATAGACATTTATGACCCAGCATGAAGGACTCGCAGTTGTTTACACGTACCCTTGATCAATTAAAAACAAATAAACTTACATGTGTAAGCCTGAAATTAATTTTCCAGAAACATTAACGAGTTTTTTTACATTTTACAAAAAAGGACGATAAGAACTTTATTTGTAACACGTCAAATAAAAAGAGTCTAGTTTACTAGTACTGTATAAGTGTATGAGGAATAAGGATTCAATTGATTTTTTTTCCGGAAACGCGCGTTTTTCTTTGCTTAATATAATATTTTGTAAATTGAAAACGTTTCTGAAAACAAAACTGATTTTCAAATCAATGGAAGAAAAATAATTAACATTTTGAACAAATGCTCTCAGAGCCAAAGTTTTGGTTGACTCGCCCTACACTTTACGCCATGATGTTCCTGGACACACCGTTCTAGAAAGTTATTTCCATCAAAACTAAAATCGTATCAAATTGTTCCATTTTATTTATTTACTTTTTTTTTTATTAACCAAAGAGGTCCGATCCAAGGTATCTGCCCGCGATACATAACGAACTCGTCCTACACTCACTTTTCGCCAAGACGCAATTAGTCAACCCGCGTTCTTGGTTACCCTGTTCTGGAAAGTTCTATCCCATCTCACCAGAGGTCGTGTTTCGCAACCGTCTATACATCAAAAATAAAATCGCGCATTCAAGAAACGAATTGACTTATTTTTATTATTGAACGTTTGTCAAATCTTAACTTTTATGTGTACTGTAAGTAAGTTCCCAGTAAATACATTCACTCTATACGTAATCAATCAAGCATATATTTTAATGCAAACTCCCAATGACTTGGATCCGCCAAAGCGTGGCAACAACCTTACTCTCATTTTTGCTATTTCGGGCTAGTTTATCGAAAATGAAAGTAGGTTTTTGATTAACTTTACAATAATTACTTATCAGGTACAATTCTATTACAGCTTACGGACATCATTTTACATGTGTCGAAATATCAAATGTATATTAAGCAGTTACACTGGTGCAGGCATTTCGTAGTTTATTGACAAAAAGTCTTAATTTATAAGTATAGATATTGTGATTAAATTGTTGACCACCCAGTCTCATTAAGTGTAAAAAAAACCCTTAGGTACATGTAAAATAAAGGGTTTTTTAAAATGCTTAATTATATAAGTAAAAAATTGAAATGGGGCTTGATCTTCGATAATCCTTTCATATGAAGTATATTTCGACTGAACATTTTCGCGTTTCGACACCTAAATCTGTATGTCCTCTCTTATATTAAGAAGATCTTAACACGACTGATCATTCTGAACAAAAACTGTAATCATCTTCAGTAATCATTTATCGTGACCTTTCACAGACCTCTACAACGCCCCATCAGCCGAGGAGTTTTTCTGATAGTTTTTTCCGCAAGTATAACAGGAAAAAACCCGCCGAACATATTTTTTCACCTTCCATTTGAAGGAAGTGCGTATTGTCTAGAACTCGTCTGGTTGATCTGTTTTGTCTTCAGCTAGTATATTGTAGATTCTAAATCAATTGTTGACCCACTAGAAATCATGCAATAAAGAAAACGCAACCAGTTTCTGGTGTGACTCAAGGTGAGTCTAACGGTGGTACAAATAGAACTCGTAATTTTTTTTTAAGATACCAAGAAAGCATTATCTGGTTAAAAAATAATTACGGTCTAAAAGAGTCTGAATGTTACCCTAGCTATCTTCAATGTTTCCTTGACTTTTTCTTTAAATAATAAAATCATCCGGTGTGGAATTAAATCACATTAGTACATGAAAAACTAAGAGGATTCATCGGTATTCATCATATTTGTAAGCGAACAGTGCTTAATATCTATTTATAGTAAGTGCACTAGTTTTTTTATTTTTCAAACGCAACTCCGTGCATATACTTGATGAACCAGTAATCATTTGGAGACCATTTCGTGCAATTAACAAATAGGAAACTTCGTATAAAGTGTCTTGTTGGTTGGAAAATGGCAATTGAACCAGAGAGGAGCTACCGAGGTATTTGTTGCCTCTAAAGAATACAAAAAAATTATCAAATTTTGTTCTTTACAAACGTGATCCTTATGAAATAAATGTCATTTCTTCTGCTCATTGGTGCCAAAACACACGGCATACGGTAGAGATATGAGTATTCATGAGTTTTGAATATGGACGTGCATTGTTCGAAACAATATATTGCTCATTAGTTTGATTTCCCAGGTGGAAACTAACCTTTGGTGATATAATCCTAGCGTCTCCGATGACAGATCTCCTTTTGTTCCAGCTCTCATTAAGGACACACGGTTGGCATTGTGTGGGATACGCTTACATTCACCTGTAACGCAGAGAAATTTGATCCAATTCAATATACATGTATCTTGAATGACAACCGTTACCACCCTGTGAGCCTTGGTATTATGAGTGACTAATGTAGAGAGATGAAGAGAAATCATACCATATCGATGTAGGTTCATGTTCTCTTTGAAAAAGGCAATATTTTTGTACATTTTGTTCGGTCGGTCGGTTGGTTTTGAGACATCTCTCTCTCTCTCTCTCTCTCTCTCTCTCTCTCATGATATTCCAAGAAGCCTTTGCTTGACCAACATTGGTACTTCTAAATTCTAAAGAAGTACACAATTTGAGGTTAGGGGGTAAAAGGTCCGGCCGGGAACTACTCCGGACATCAGAATATTTTCTATTCAATATATTGAGAAGCATTTTCTTGCCAGACAAAAAACTTGGTATAATGTACCATTTAAAGAGTATGAAATCGCCATTACATTTAGACTGTTAAGTCAATAGTCAAGGATAAAACCACACTGGATACAAAGAGATAATCCTTAGAACCCCTATGCTTGTCCGTTCCATGCATATCTAAAAAAAATCATGGTCATTTACAATTATTTTTTTTATTATTTTTAAACATGAGGGCATAACTGTTTTTCATATAATATTTTAGTTTTCCCAGAAGTGTATAAATGCATGTATTTGTTCAATATCTGACGAGGAAATGGGATCCCTTGACTCAAATTCCATCTTTGCTCATGTAACAACAAAAGTTGTCGTTCGTGAACGATGATATTTTTGCTAAGCTTCGTACAAAACAAAGCACATTAATGAGATTCGTTTAATGGAGAATTTTAGAAGGTCGCGATCTGTAGAACAAATCAATCAAATATGATCAATAAAGAGTAATTATTATTTTTTCCTAGACTATTTGTGTTTTCGTTCTGAGAGACAAAGTAGAAGAGCAATTACGAAATCACGAAGACATTTAGCGATTATTTCTTCTCTTCATGCCAGCCGTCAATGCCGTTATCAGAGTTGTTTATGTTGTCAGGGAGAACTTATCGCGTGACCACTGCTTCTAAAGAATTCAAATGATGTAATGGAAGAGAGAATCAAAGACCAATCTTTTCAATATGAGCCTCTTATATAATTCTCAATCATATTTTACGACACAGTTGAGGCAGTATCTGAGTTATGACAGCATGTAGCATGTTAATGCGATCTTTTGTCGTGTAAAACTGAAAATCACTTAAAGAGTAATATTCACATTATGTACGGTTGACCACAACGCTGAAAATTGCAGCTTTTAAACTACACTGAGGATAAACACGGAATATACATGTATAAATGACCGATTTTTAAGATAGATGTATGACATTTAATATCTGTCAAGACCTTGCCCCTTTTCGAAAGAATATCAATTGATATTTTATGAGATTTATATTACGTTATTGAAATTAGAATTTTAATCACAAAAATCCTAAAGATGGCTTTCATGAAAATTTGTTTTTAATTTTTGTGTTTGACTGTCTGGTTATTTGAAGTAACTTCACTATGCATCAGCTGCAATAGTTTATAACCGTACGTAAATTAAAGGCGATGATTAAAGTTTTGGTGTGGCTAAACAGTTAACGTTATTATTACACACATGATCATATTAATCTTTTCAATGAATGAAATACTTACGAATAAATGAATCAGTTGATTGATTAACTGGTCTTTGACATATTACCTTACACATTTTACTTATAGCATACTTAACTTCCTCAAAAATTTCCCTGGAGAAGAAATTCAAAGTGGAGATTTACAAAACCGTTTCATTTGTTTTTTTTATTTTTTGAGGATACTTTGTAAAGCAATTTTTAGGTTACATACCGCTTTGACAAATAATTCTATTTCTTTATATTAAGAAACTCAAATAAACGTCGAAGAATGATTCATGGTAATCAATTGGCCACTGCGATCACTTTCAATTTTGCTTTTACCAAATCACAAGCCATTTTTGCACAGTAAAAACAATTTTCATTCTGTTATTTTTTTTTTCTAATTCTACATTGGTTTGTTTAACTTTCTGTTGTCCGGAGGTAAATATGAGTAAACTGCATATTGGTCAATAAATTCATTTTTTATCAAAGCAAAGTTTCCCTCGCTAGTTTATTTAAAAGTCAATATCTTCTCATCCAACTTTTATACAATTGATAGAATTTAAAGTGATTTTTGGGGAAATAACCAGAATTTCAAAGCATTACACCTACATGTATAAATAATTCTTACACGCGCACAAGCAATATCGATGACAACGAATGTATTTATATGAATTCTCAACAAATTTGCAACTAAAATCATAAAAACTAAGGGGGCTAAAATTGATTGGAGCTCTGAAATCTATTTCAACACATGAATATTTAACGAAAGAACATTTCTTTTTATCCATCTTTGCCACTTTAGTCTAAATAATATATGACATGCCTCCGCGATTAATTCTTATTTTTCAATTGAATTTGTGTTCCTCATACACATGTTGTTTTGGGCCGTGTGAAGGCGTATAAATTTAGAGATATAGAGTATAGAGACCCAGCGGAAAATGCCCAATGCCCTAAGCAACATGTACTCGCAGTTATGTCTCACTACCTTTTAAGCAAATCTTGATAACAAAAGAATATGTAGATGTATTTTGCCATTCAATGTAAAAGATTTTTTTTTTAAATTTCAATGCTTTAACAGTCATTTCACTGTTGAGTTGAGAAGATAGATTTGATGAAAGATAACCACTTATTGCAATTCACCGCATGTCCATAGCAATTTTATATCCCTTTTGTCAAAAGATGTTAAAACTTAAAACGACGAATATTGCCGTTACCTCAGTGGTGATGTAGCAAAGTTTGGGAGTGAATGCTATACGGAGTATGCATAAAAAATTCGTCCGCATTATATTGCCTACAACAAATAATTTTTTTCTCTTGAATTATGTTAATATGTACTACATGTATTATTTTGTTAGTCAAACTGACACGATCAAGATATCTCTCTGTCTAGCTATAAGATTCTATCTGTAACTCTGAGCACCAAAAAAAGGATCTAGATTTTAATCTCACCGACGGCCATACATAATACAATGACTTTTTTTCCACTGAGGGTGACACAGTTAGCGATGTGAACAGATAAGTCTCATCACTCAATCTTCGCTGTATCACTTTCTTCTTTTTTCACGTGGGATAAGAGGAAGGCAGTAGTGATACATGTACGCATCATCGTGTCTCTACATGCAAGGTATTGTCGTCTGCGACGAAATTTTGTCGACGGCGGGAATGCTGCCAGTAGTGTAAATTTATGTTCCAACAGTACATGTACATGTACAATGCCCAACTACCGCCCATATACAAAATTTATCTAAAAGAGTAAATGTTCTGACATCACCTTTAGTCTAACTTATAAGATATTTAGATTCTTTAACCCATATTAATTTGATATAGATTGAAAGCATTTTATGGTCTTCCATGTTGGAAAAAACTATTGAAAAATAAAAGTGAATATTTTTTTCAAAAGAGCGAAATACTGTACTGAATTTTATTTTGTATGATTGAAGTCGAAAAAACCTTATATTGGATAGGTATTTTCTTATTTTCGAAATGGATGTTTCAACAAGACGGACCCCCCCCCCCCCCCCATAAATATATACAATGAAAACCTGAAATACTTTTAGAATTAATGTGCAATTACTGTATAATATTAATTATCACTAATGGGGTACTAGTATTTACAGTCAGCATGAAACGTGAAACGTCAACAATGTCAGGCGACAGGTACCTCACGACTTCAGTGTAACACCAGTATCTATTTACTGTGATACTTTTTCTCCATCAACTTTTGGTCTTAGCGAAATTAAATAACGATAACTTTAATTAATTGGTTGGTAAGTGTATTTGCACAACAATTTATGTGATCTTTAATCATCACATGAAATGTAGAATTCTATTCTTTAAATATTTTGTTCAATACGTACTTTTTCCCAATAATGATTCTATTTTACAGTGCTGAAAAAGAAGTATTTTTTGATAATTTTTTAAAAAGAAAACTGCATTTATTTTGGTTTATAGCATTTAGGATAAAACTACGATATTTTGCAATTTGGAGAGTATTTCTTTTAGTCAGGTAATAAATTATTCCTAAATAATTCATTAACACACTAAAACAAAGTGGTCGTTGTTTTTTCCAATGAATAACAATGCTTTATAAATCCAATTTCCTTTTAATTTTGGTGTAATTTTAACTAACTTGAGAGTCTTTGAATCAAACTCGACCCATTCCTGAGAAACACCATGTCGATAAAAAGATCACACAAATCGTTTTTCAGCAAATATCTGGAAATCAGTGTGACATGTTTACGGAGTTAACTTTGGTATCAAGGAAGTCTGTTAGAATTAGCAGTAGTCACCATCATCAGATTAGAACCATTTCATGCGGCATTTCGTCGTGCAAACCATGTACTGCAAAAATATTATCGGGTATTTTTTTTTTCATTCAATTACAGGTAAAACGCTTTGTGGGTTTTTGCTATCTTTATTGGGAACATTAAGTGGCGGTACATGCGCACATTACCGTATCGGGATGAATAATGGATGAAAACTTAAACGATAGAGTCCTACAAAATATATTGTCTATCGCAAAGAGCAGAGAATGGACAAAGTTAGTATTTAATTGGAATTTACTTCACATATTGAATAAAGCATTAGGTTTAGACAATGCACGGATTACGAAACTATTCAAATATAACATATTTTCTGATTTGCCAAAAACAAACATGTCAACCCTTATATCAACATTACAGATCTAAAGTCAAACACCATTAAAATACTTTTCCTCGCCCTCCCCTTGTCTCAACAGATATTGCATTACCGCCAATTTCTAATCAATCTTAATAACCATCTTATAATCGATAAAAGGGCCACATATCGAATTATTTATATCTTTATAGCTCCTCCAATTCGAAATTGTGACGTATTCGTGCAGACAAGCATGTGCTAATTATTTTCATCCAGTTACTGCATCGTTTCAAAAGTTTCCTTGGAAACCGAACCCTATACTTTCTAACAAATTAATAATCACAGTATCATATGAATATTTTTTTGAAATTAAGAAGACTATATAAATAGGGAACCACTAATTTTACATGTACCGAGTTTGGTATTTGTAAGAATGAAGAGCCGCGATACTTTTCTTTTGAGCAAATTTGAAATAACTTTTAGTTTCTCTAGTTTTACATAATGCAGAAAATTGTATTAATTTCGTTTATACCGTATAAATACAGAAATGTGTGATGGCACATTGCTGTTTTACATAGGACTACGAACAAAAGTATACTTTATAAAAGTTGCACGAGACAGTCTTACTTCTGTATGACGTCTGCTTTGTCATCTCCGATCGTTGTTGTACTTGACACGATGTACAGCGTTTATACAATGTACATGTATATGTACTCCAGCACGGACAATTAAAACAGCCAGACCAAGGTCATCATTTCTTATTTATATCGAATGGAGCTTGTCTGCACATTGCTACTAGATTTAATGACTTCTTTTTTTCCATCTTCTGCACCTATGTACTACTAGAACTGCTCTCTGGGGTTTTTTTTTTTCAAAGAGTTGACCTGGATGTAATGATATATTTACAACAATGCTGTGTTAATTAATTGACCTTTATCCTGCGTTTACAAGTACATGACTGTATGTAAAATGCACTCTGTATCGTTTTCGTAAATCCATATTAGATGTTCATCCTGGTATTTGTTTATAAGAAACCTCTATCAAATAATGCATCAGAATTGTTAGGAAAATCAATTCGTGTGGTTGTTCTCCATTTTGGGCCAGCAGAACTTAAATGTACACGTTTTGGAGATAAATGTTGACTGACATGAGAAAGTTTTTAACAATATTTCAAAGATGTTATCATCTGACAGTATTATTATTATGTCTTTATTATTATGTGCGATTAATTTCCCCATTTCCTTCTAAATGTTTCAATATACTCTTTCTGTGATCGCACTACCATATTCTCCAATATTTAAACGCGAGGAAATTATTTGATCGGATTAGCTTGACACCGAATGTTCTTTTTTTTTTAAACAAAATATAAAACGACCAATGTTTTATATTGTATTACTTGATTAATATACCCAGAACTTATGCAGAGTTAAAAAAAAAAAAAGATTCCATGTTCAAGCATCATGTCTTTCGGTTAGGTTGCCTGGCCTGCCGCGCATAAAAATGTATAGATATATTTAGTACATGCCAGGCACTATCATCGGGGAAGGCAACCCTCCCCCTCCCAACTTTTTCTCGCAGCAAATTTTTTTCTTAAATTAACATATAGAAAATTGAATTATCTTGGATTTGGCCCCCCACTTTTAGGGAGCATATAAAAAATTGTAGTGAAAATCGGGAAATGAACAGTGAAATCGAAGTTATAGAAGGTATACGCACTAACCCCCTCCCCTCCCATCCTACCCCCCCCCCCCCACCCACACAGATTAGGATTTTCATGATTTTAGAAGTTGTTTTATTTTTTTTGCTTGTCAAGAATTTTTGGATGAGTCTGCCTCCCCCCACCCTACTTTCGACAATGATGCTACCTGCCTGCATATATGGTAAAACAACAAGAGCACGTATTTCATGTCAAATTTTCTTTTTCATTGAAAAATAGAAAATTTCTTTTTGAATGGCAAAATATGATTTTTGTCTATTAACTTCAGTACATGTCAGTCATATTTTGGGGATTATTGACGCCCAGTACAGAAATTGGGTTTCTTTATCTTGAAGCATGAATATATATTAGCTGTACATGCTGCAAACTCGAACACATATGAACTTGCACCGATTACAGAGATAGTTCAGTTCAGTTCTTTATCAACTTTAAGCTGTACAGCTTGTCAGTACATAAGATATATACAATATACATGTACAGGTAGGTTAACAAGAGAATGTGGCATAAGTGTACAATAATAATATCAACATCTATTATGTCAAATGTTTTAACTTGACATATAATTGTTTATGTATTAAAAAATTGGAAATTGGTAAATGACGTAACTCTTTCAGTTAAAAGGCTAATTATAAACTATAAACTTTATAAAAGAATATGCTTGACTTCCCCCCCCCCCCCCAAAAAAAAAAAAAATTGCAACATAATATAATTGAATTTTGGCGGAATCGAGCTCAGTGAGTGTATCTAAAGAAAAAAATAGATAAAACAAGCGCAGCAACTCTATCTTTAAACGAAGACCTATCAGGTGCAATCATTATGCATCATTATCCCCAAAATAATGTACAATTCAAAAATAGCCACTAATTAACTGCGCTTTCATTGAAAGGTCAAGTCTCATATCATTAACAAAGTAATTGCAATGTACTCAATAACCTTTGTCTAATGGTTTATTATAAACTGTCGTCTGTCACAGGTAAAAAAGATATCATTTTAAAAGACATCAAAATAATGTGACAATTGCAAATATGATCACCTGAGCGTCTTAACATGGTAATTAAAAAAAAAACAATGCGTTACGTTGTTTCGTAGAGCCTTCTTAATAGCAAGATCAAGGAAGTGTCAAGTGTGCAGTTAGTCTGACAAAGTTAACTAAGGTTTCGTTTCAATTTCAAGACTTCTAACAATCAACTTATTTATAGATTAGAAAAATTGCAAACCGCTGAATATGCAAATGATCATTATCCCGATTTCAATTGTCGAGATATTTTAATATTTCCTGATCAAAACCCGTGAATCATGATCATTTGACTGTGTGCATTAGACGAAATTACTTCCTGTTTTTGTGACCGTTTCTTTAACTTCCTACCCTTGACGATCATGGTAAGTTTTGTTTCTGATTCTGTATACATGTACGTATTTTTTTCTTCTTTTTATACCTGTTTGATTTTTTTTCTCGATAAAACCAATATTTAAAAAGTATCTAAAATTTGTTTACATATTATGTCAACGTGGACGATTACACAGGTGTTTTAAAAACTTCATGTTGGTCTTATATTACAGGTGTTTAAATACCTGTTGGTATTAGTGTGTTGTGTGTGCGCTAGCTATGGCCGACTTTCCGAGCTCTTCCTGGATAAAGAATGGGAAGAATTCAAACAAATTCACAGCAAAGTCTACTCAAAGCAAGAGGAAAACAGAAGGTGGGATGAACTATCTAAACATACTTTCATATTACTGACAGTTAAATATGACACCCCCTTAAATTTGGATGTGTAATGCGATCTATTAGTTACAGTATTTTTTTTCTATATCTTTTTTACGAAATGAAGCTCAACAGTTGTCCTTTTTCGTTTAATACAAATATATTAGGTTCTCAAATGGGTAAAACATCGTATATACGTAGATACTTATATATACAAGTAAGAAAGTAAATGAAATACCCCCCCCCCCCCCTTCTCTTAGTTAAAAAAAAATTCATTATCAAATATGTCATATTTCAAGTACACGTAATAATGTAAAATATTCAGACAGTTTTTTGAAATATATATTCAAGTCAGAAAGTATTCCTTAGTCGATTTTTGGTAATCTTTAATATTAACCAAAGCTGGAATATGCATGTCAATGACCCAATTCGACCCGTTGTCTTCCGATTTATTTGATAAATCCATGTATTTTCAGGAAGTTGATTTGGCTTAAGAATATTGATAAAATCACTGAACACAATATGGAGGCTGACAATGGTCATCACAGCTACAGACTGGGGATGAACGAGTTCGGGGACATGGTACGTAGTCTGTCAGTCCAAATTGTGAAGAGAAAATAAGATAATTAAACCTGTGCTATTAGATAAGGTCAATATTAACTGAAAGGTAACTGATTTGCCGAAGAAATGCCATTCAGTCACCTTAGAGCTACATGTACCTTTACAGTGATTCAATGCCAGAGTTTCATCTTGTGAATTTAAGGAGGGACAATAGGGCAGTATTAGATTTAGCATTGCAAGTATGATAATCTTACATTGAATCACCGTTCAAAATTGCATTTGAGTAAAACGTCATATCAACAATACATTGTAATTGTTACCATTTGCTTTGTTTCTTTATCGTTTCTCTTTTCCAACGTCAAAATATAGCAAATAAAATTGAAATCTCGATATAAGTGTCGGGAAAACATCTAAATAATGACCTTTTTATATAAACTGAATAAATTGAATATCAATTTTTTTCCCACATATATTAAACTTTAAAACACAAATGTTCTTTTATAAACATCATTAATATCATTTGGTACCAATATAAATTATTAATTTTTACACAAACTCCAAACTAAGTACGGTTTTACACGTCAAGTATCAAAGTTTATTTATTAAGCAGATTTTCAGATTCATCGCACTTTCAAATAATACGAAGTTCAATTTTTTTTTATTTCTAGAACAACTCAATCTTTAAACTTCGTAACTTTATCACGTACATGTATAATCAAATTATAAATCAATGAGATCAAACTTCATCCAATTATAACTCTATTACCCACTTGAATTTTAACAACTGTTACATAAAACAAATAACCTTTATTTAAGCACTTGGTATTCGTTTGAATTATGCACACATAAATTTTAAAGAATTCCCCTGTTTAAAAATGACTTTATACCTCTTCATATAATGAGCCTATTTATTTTTATGTATAAGCATTGAACAAAACCTTATTAAACACTGTACATTTTCCTTTCGTCTCTTCAGATATTTGTTAGAACTTTACTCTGGTAGATATATTAATAATTGCATTGATCAGTGCAGTTGTTATCTAATAGTCACAACTAATGTATAATTGTTGACTATCTATAGGCATATGTACATGTACTTATAGATAAAAAAAAGTTTAAACATGCGCCAAACTTCACCATGAAAGCAGATTTTAAGGGAAATTACTCTTGGAGGCTTCCTCTGCCAGCACATGAAATACAAAATCCAAAAACTGATTTCATTCAGTTGCAAGCAGTATCAAAGTCCTTAATGTTTTTGATATGATTTCTCCGATAGATACATATCTACAAACGCGTTCTGAAATTTAAAATTTCTCGTTGTCGTAATAAAGTGGCTTCGAAATTCATCTTCCCAAACACATATACCTTGGAGTCTTTCAAACACTTTTAAAAATCTTCACCTAAAACAATCAAAAGTCAAACCCAATTGTCATTAGATACATGTTTAATACAAATCTAGCTACATATGTACACTTTTGTTCAGTTTTCAAAGATTTGATTTTAAACTGTTTGACAGACAAGTGAAGAAATGTCAGCGATGTTGAACGGAGCGAGAGGACACAGTGCTGTCAATGGCAGCACATTTCTCCCTCCAAACAACCTGAAACTGCCAGACACTGTGGACTGGAGACAGGACGGTTACGTAACTCCCGTCAAAAACCAGGTATCCGGTTGAAGACTTTGGATATAAAATTCGCTCACTGATTAAACTTTTCACCTGATTTTCCCCACAAAAATGACTTAGAGTACCTGTTTAGTAAATCGGTGCAAGTGTTAGTTCTTAACACTGTGTGATTAATGATTAAAACCTTTTTTTTATTTTTAGGGGCAGTGTGGATCCTGTTGGGCTTTTTCGACCACTGGGGGACTGGAAGGGCAACATTACCGAAAAACAGGAAAATTGGTGTCTCTATCAGAGCAAAACCTGCTTGACTGTAGTAAAGGTATGTTGTTATAAAAAAGCAGTTTTTAACTGGCTTTCCCAAAGGAAAATTCCGATTATTGAAATGGTGAAAATGACGGGCGGCTGCCAAAAGGGTGTCCCTATTGTACGGAGAACTCCTCCTATAGTGTTCAAGATAGGAAGCTGTTGTTTTGCAGATCAATTGTACATATATCAGATATGTGCGTATATCTCGGATAGTGATTTTTGATTATTATTGGAAAAAATACCAGCTGTTGAACGTAATCATTTTTTGGCAAAATATTGCATATAGGGTACCCCATTGTATGGAAATCTCCTCCTACAGACTACAGTTTTCAAGTTAGAAAGTTGTTGATTTGCAGATCAATTGTACATATCTTAGAGATGTGCATATTACTTGGATTTTGATTTTTGATAATTTATGAAAAATACCAGCTGTTGAACTTAGTCATTTTTTCGCATACCATTGCATGAAGTGTACCCCTATTGTACGGATAATTCCTTTTACAGATTTCAAGATAGGAAGTTGTTGATTTGCAGATCAATAGTACATATATCAGAGATGTGCATATTACTTGGATTTTGATTTTTGATAATTTATGAATAAAAATGCCAGCTGTTGAACTTAGTTATATTTTCGCAAAATATTTTATACTAGTACATGTATAGAGTACCCTATTTTTCTGGATAGGTATTGTTTATCAATTTAGGGTTGACAAAAAGTTAATGGATACTGTTCTATTTTGGGGGAAAGCTAATGTTGGCTTGTTTTCGCAGATATTATTGATCTCGGTCAAATACGAGGGCCCCTTAATTTTGTAAAATGGGCAATTTTACACACACCAAATTCACTCAAAAAGAAATTTTTAGATGATAATTTTCCAAATTAAATCTTAAACATGATAGTAATGAGTACCTCACGGTGCAAAATTTGACAGACGCCACCTTTAACCATTACATATTTGTAAACGAATAATGGTTACTAAAATTGGTACATGTAAAAGTTGCCATTTTCAGAAGCTTATGGAAACTTTATTTATATCACGAAATGTTTTACTTAATTGTGAACTAATTCGATATAATCTTCATTAATATAAGAAAATATGGGATGTAACGGAGGACTTCCACAGAAAGCCTACAAATACATAAAAGAAAACGGAGGAATTGATACAGAGGACTCTTATCCCTACTCTGCAAAGGTATAAACAAAACAACTTTATTAATAATAGTACATTTACCTTCACATCTTTATTGTCGTATTTTAGTTGAATATTATAACAGGTTCTGCTGGTAACAGGAAAAAATTATATAACCCACGAACTCAGGTTATGTATTTTTTCTGCAATGCAAGCCACTTTCATACCCAAAATGAAACACCAAAGAAGGCATTTCATAGTTTAAATGAAACAGAGTTCTTATCCAGTCATCATGCAAGTTATTCCACGAAATTACGTCCTCGTGTATCTGTAAAAAATGACAATCCAAGAAAATTAAAAATTGATCCTCACGAAAAATAATGATTCTACTACATTTAATATTTGATAAACCGTTCATAGAAAGAAACCTGCTCATTTCGTCCGTCGGAAGTTGGGGCTACCTGTACGGGTTTCGTCCAAGTTACTGCTGGCGACGAGGTGGCCCTTAAGAAAGCAGTGGCCAGCGTGGGTCCCATCACGGTGTGCATAGACGCCAGTCAACCCTCGTTCCAACTGTACAAAGGAGGGGTGTATGACGAGCAATCCTGCAATCCAATCGTATTTGACCACGCCGTCCTGATTGTTGGATATGGGGTATACCAAGGCAAAGATTACTGGCTGGTGAAGAACAGGCAAGTATTCAACGTACTTACTTATCGATTATATTACATATATATTAAAGTGACGACAAAGTCCATTGAAAGGTAAGTTTACTACAATGGAAAAATGGTCGAGTATTTTCATGACTCTGTTGTTGTTTTTTGAACATGTCCTCGAGAGACATCTCAAACTTGGTGAACACAATTTTCTCTCTCTAAAATAGGCATAAAAAGGGAGTTTGTAAAAGTGAACCTCCTAGAAAAAAAATTGTCAAAAAACAATTCGTATCAGTTTAATATATGTTTTAGGACTGAGAAACACTACATGTATTTTATTTTTTTAGATCTTGGTCTGGTTTTTTTTTATATATATATAACAATAATTATTATACAGCAACTTATCTTTAACTATTATTTATAAAAACAGTGTTTATCTTTCAACCAAGTTTCAAAACTATTATTTTTAGGACCACCCTCTCAATGACAATGCGAATCTTATTACTGCACTTCGCACGCAACCAATAAATAAAATCACATCATTATTTAAAAAAAAATAGCAATTTTTCGTCTTATTAACCATCAGTTAAAGATTTTTAATTTATTATAATCATGTTATTTTGTTTTTGTAGCTGGGGAACGACCTGGGGAATGGATGGCTACATCATGATGTCCCGAAATCAAAATAACCAATGTGGAATCGCTAACCATGCCGTGTATCCTACAGTGTAGGGCAGAAAGGTCATAAACAGATCAATGTTGTCCGGGCTGAGGAAAGTTAGTTCAAAAACTGGCCCGAATAAAATATTGAATCAAAATATCGAATCACATTGTCACTAATAATGCAAATAAAGCATGCGTAATTGCCACTTCACACATTGTTTCATTGGGAAGGCTATTTTGATCTTTTAAAATCTAAAAGGATGTATTGTTCTTGTATCATTCTAATACAATAAAATGTACTCTTTGCTATTTTTGTTACATTTGTTGAACTTTGAGCCACATTAAAATAAATCAATGCTCACTTCATCGATTTTTCGTAAAAGAACGCACGTGATCTGAAAATCACCTGATGAAAGACAGAGTAACCACTGGAGAAACATAGGAACTGCCAAATGGTTCTAATTTATTATGATTTCTAAACAATATAATCAAGAAAACGGACACATGGTAACTGATTCTTTTAATGTAACATAACACCATAAAAAAACCACCAACTGTGTTATTTCTATGACCATTTCATGCAAAAACTTAATAAAATTAATACAATATTCAAGTTGTATATTCCTTTCCGACTTATTGTTGGCATATCTAACCTGCCACGTTTATGCAATTTACCATAAACACGCAATATAGTTGAAAAATTCCAGCATTCTATTAAAATGCTTTCGATGTTCTACCAGACGTGATATTTTACTTGTACATTCATTTGTATATTTAGAAAGTTTCTGAGGGTTATGTTCACTGAACGTGTAATAATGATATTTGCATGGATATAAAGTAAAATCTTAGACTTCATTTGTAAACAAATTAAATTGATATCATAAAATCGTAACAGGATAATACATGCCATTTTGACTTCATGAAAAGGTCTTCATTTCATTTTCTGATTGACATAGGAATGGTCGTTATATATTATGAGATGCTTAATGGCAATAAAACACGAACAGTGACTTTCACACTGACAGGAAAATTCTGGAAGACCAAATTAAAAAAAAATAAAACAAACACCACAAAGAAAAAATTGAACAATTCCATACCTGTCGATTCTCTAAAATATGTTGACTTCAGAGAGCGTCGGTAAACATTAAAACATCCAGTTTCTTTATCTAAGGTAGCAAGGTACAGTTTGGATTTTTTTTTTTAAATTGAGACTTGTTGTATTTGACGGCTTGTGTGTGTAGCATAAATTCATGAATTTCAATGATATTCAAAGAGGAATGTCGATTGATGATATTGGTATGCAACATGTAGGCCTCTGATGTTAAGTATAAATGTACATTATGTACATGAGAATCAGAAGTAAGATGCGAAACTATGACTAGGGAGATTTTTTTTACCCATTAACACTGCTAGTTGTAAACGGGAGATGACATACCATTTGAGATAGTAGACTATAGGACATGCATATATAGCTGCGACATGGACATGGTACGGATTGTTAGCTCTTACAATGAATTAGGATGTCTAGAAAGATTAAAAAATCATGACATATAGATGATATATAAAAACATAAAGTAGTTAGAATATCAGAAAAACCACAACATTTTAACATTACTTTGTTTAGTAAATTTAAATGTAAAGTGCTTCAAATGTAATAGTAATGAATGACAACAAAGGAATTTCTAGTGATAGAGTTACGGAGACACAAAGACCCTGGCTTCTTTAACTTGTGTATTAAAATAAAATGAAATATGATAAAATAAAATGTCCTATGAAAAAGACTGAAAAGTCGGGTATACATATTTTAAAATTCAAAAAAGCAACGCAAACAACACACTTTCCCCCAGAAAATTCAAATATAACTTATACTTAAAGCAAGAATACTGGATAACTTAAGTTATCATCATAATAAGTACGAAACTATAATGACACCAAAGTTGTAATACATGTATCATGCCAATACGAGTTTGAAAATAATTTATATTTCTGACCCCTTGATGTAAAAGATAGTTTCACGGATCACAGTTAAACAAAGCAAAATTAATTTGTTATCAGTTTACATTGAATGTCTTCTTTTTCCCTATACAACCATTAGTAGGAACACAATCGAGCACCAGCAAGAAACAACCGATGGATACAAGGACCGCTATCCCCACACTCCCTATGCTCTGTGACGAGGTCCGAGGGTCGTAGGCGCTGGTCAATAGTCGAATCGCAGACGTTAGGGATTTTGCATCAACGGTTAAGTTGTTCTTGATTTGTGAAATTTTCTCCTCCAGTTCTTCTGCAGTGATGTTCGTATGGTTTTTAAGACAAAAACAAGCACAAGAGTTGTTTAGGGTTCCAGTCACGGTAGTTGTTATAATGTTTAAATTTGACGTTGTTTGGGTTGGGAAGGAGGTGACTGGCGTTGTCTCAGTCAAAACAGAGGTTGAAGTAACTTCTGTTGTAACTTCAGTTGTAACTTCTGTTGTAACTTCAGTTGTAACTTCTGTTGTAACGTCCGTTGTAACGTCCGTTGTAACTTCCGTAGTTACCTCCGTAGTAATATCGTATGTTGTGCTTTCATAGGTAGTAGAATCAACTTGAAATGGAGAATTTCAAAGTTCAGATTAAAATATGTATTGTCTATCTATCCGTGTAAAATGTAATTTTGACACTTAAGGTGGTATAGGACGCCTGTCGATATTAATTATGTGGATTAAAATACCTTATAATCAAAATACTTTCACCGGTTTCGAATTTTCAAGCTTTGAAATATTTGACTAAAAATATGTTTTGTTTTGTTTTTTTTTTTTTTGAAAAGATAAAAAATTATAAAAGCCCCAGCGGGATTGGAACGCATGACTTACAGATTCGCAGTGAATGCTCTAATCTATTGCAATACGCTGTTAGGTAACAATATTTGGAAAGAAAAATAATATAAAATTATGCCTAATTTAATTGTTTATTCTGATAGGGCTTACGTCAAAATATGACGGTGCTCCATACAACCTTAGATAAATGTTCGTTCTTAATTAACATGTTAAAATAACATTTAGTTATAAGAAATTATAGAAATGCTGCTGCTCGTAGCATTAACATAATTATATCAGCAAATGTGCATCTTAATGAGGTTTTTGACATACCCCATGTATAGAAGTTTGTGTTCTGACAGTATCCTGCAGCAGGTTGAGAGCACTGCAGTCCGAACCATTTATGGTAAGAGTTGCCAGCTGATAAAGCATACGCTGCACAATCCTCGATATCATCCGGTTCTCCTAATATTATATATATATATATATATATATATATATATATATATATATATATATATATATATATATATATATATATACACAAGCTTATCTTTTAAAAAGATTGGAAAACTAGCGCTGTAGCCATCATAAAACACAAAAGTAGATTTCTAAACCATTGGTTTAATTTTCTAAATCGATTAATTATTAATAGGAAGGCACAGTGGTGCACTGGAATTGTGTTTTGGGGTGGGGTCTCAATTCAGAATGGTGAATCTAGAGTGGGTTTCACATCGGCAATGGCATAACTCATTAATTGTGCTTTAATCATTCTGTATTTACTGTAAATACTTTCAATTTTGAGGTAGAAAAAAATAAGAGATCAGTAGAACCATTGGTACTGTTTTGGAGCAATCGCGTCTTCTCGGGCCTTTCCGGCAAGCTCGGAAAACATATCCGATGTTGTTTTCCGAGCTTGAATGTAGTGAAGAAAAGCTACCTTTTATCATTATTTAAGAAATAACTTGGCATTATATGACCTACGATACTGTTACTTTTTGGCATTTACAACAAAATTTCAGATCATATGTAGATGATAAAACGAAATTGACATGGTACAGTTTATCTATACAGTAGCATTCCCAGAATGTCCTACCTTGAAGTCGAGCATGCGTATTCCAGTAAAAAAGACTAACGTAGTTGCTAGCGCTCGAGAGCGCTAGCAATAATGTAAGCATCTTATATCGATCTTAATACACCCACATGTGTAAAGTATGTCATTTTTTCACTATATATTTCATGGAAAAATTCGAGTATTAAATGCAGTTTTCATTTGTCATTTTTAAAACATCATTAAGTAAATTTCTGACAAACTATTTGTAATTTTTGGTATTTCAAACGCAACATGTACATTAAAATGCTTTTTTAATGATTCACTAATTTTACAGTTAGTAAGGCAGAACAATCTTACTTCGGTTCTTAACTTTACATCTCACAAATTGAGCGTTCAGACATACAAATGTAGTTTATTATCATGCCAAAAGGGTGTTAAGAAATTACTCATTCAAAAATACAAATCTTCACAAAATCGGTACAGAAGCGACCCTGGGAAAATCTCTTTGAAAAATGATAGTGTTCAATGAAATATATAGTGAAAAAGGAAATATAGTCATGAAAAACCTTTGAAACCTGAGCGTTATACATTAGGAAGAACGCTGTGATTTTTCTGTTGTTTGTTCGATGTAAACAGATTGCACGCAGACATGTTTGTATGAAACACTTGAAATTGTAATTTTTTTAAAAAAGAAATAGCAGAGGATTTACCGGCTTCCCAGCTCGTGAACGTAGTTTCTGCACCAGACTGCCACGAAAAAACAGAATTCTGTTCTAGATATCCGATCCACACTTTCTCATGTAGGTGGTTTCTTTAATTGTCAAAATACATATAAGTAAAAGTCAAACTTGTACATACCATATTTTTGGGAAAGGACCTTTTGATATAATTTCAATCTGTTAAATTCTGATCGATTAATAGCCTTCCAAAAAAATCTTACTTAGAGAAATACCAGCTGAGAAACATGTCTTCCCCCGAGTCTCGAGGCATCAGAATGTCTGTACCATCGGCATTGCACATATTCGCGGTCTCTTGAAAGGTCGCAGACAGTCCATATTGTTTGTAACAGATTGATCCAAATGGTGATCGAAACCAAGTTGTTGGACAAACTGAACAAAAACAAAATTAATGTATATATTTTAACAAATTGGACGGAGTAATCCCATTCCAATGGATGATGCAAGAAAGCATGACATAATTGACCGTTTGACCATTTTCGATAAGTATTATTGTCACTTTCGTATTTTTGGATAAGGGCTAATAAGTTTATTTGCATATTGTACATGGAATTCATATATTCTTGAAAATAAATATTTTTCAAGCAAAAGAGCTTCCCATCATGCATTCTAGCTCCCATAGTGCTTTACCAAAAATGGCTGACATTTAATTCGTAATTTACGGTCTCTTAAGGTTTGAAGACACGTGTTGAGTATCGCACATGCTTTAGTGAGTACCAAGAGATTTTCTACGCGCTTCCCTTCCTTCGTAATGTGTCGAGATACGTAAACAAAGCAAATGAAATGTTATGTAGGACGTCACAGTGATCTTGCGCTATATTTCCCGCGAGGTGGATCAGATTCTGGAGGTGGATCAAACATCTGTACTGCCTGTACTCGTTATTTAAGTGTAAATTGCGATCCCTCAGATGATTCGTTTTTTGGGTTTTTTTCTTAGCTTAGATCTATATAAAGGGATGAAATATTATCGATTTTGCAAACAGTATGTATTATCTAATGAAGTAGAGTGGAAATTAAAAAAATATATTAATATCAAAGTTATAGCCTCGTCATTTTGTAATAAAAAAAGGAATAAAGAGAAAAATTAAACAGTTAACAAGTCTATGTAGATATTGCATATGGTCAAACCACTAAATTGGAAAATGGGAAATTACACACCTACATGTACAAGGGGGCGGGGAAGGCATGGATACAACGAATATTTAGCATGCAAAATTAAACAAATTAGAAAACAAAATTTTTGAACCAAGAGAAAAACAATTAGATAGCAACAAGGAAAAAAAAAAGAAAAATTGTATTTATCGTTTACAAATTTGATTAAACACAAATTACATACATTGTACTACGGACTGATCACTTCTCTCGTAAAGTAGAGAAATGTTTTAGGGCGGTGCAAGTCTATGGAATGTATTTTGTTAGGATTTTTTTTTAAAACTTAGAACTATTATTTCTCTCTCTCTCTCTCTCTCTCTCTCTCTCTCTCTCTCTCAAATATCTGAAGTTAATTAATAATACTGTCAAAATATAAAATAGTTGACAATAATGCAGGATATTTGTAATATCCCTGTTGCATTCGCCCCAACGGTCGCACCGTAAAACATATTATGTTGTCCAATTGGAGCAAATGAAAAAAAAAATGGAAGATTCATATGTAGCAAAAATAATGGAAGAATCAAATGAAGTAAAATATCTTTTTGATCGGTTTTCATTATGATTCAAAATTCTTTGATTTCGTTCATTTTTTAAAACCTGACAGGCGTGGGGTTTTGAAATCAGCAACACATCATTTTATTCATTAATCTTCATTATTTATATACAGCACTGCATACGTTTCTAAAATAGGATTTTTTTCAAGACTTTATCCTTGAAATACTTCAGCTTATTAAAGTCTGTTAAAGAAGCATATTTCAAATGTGTTTATTACAGGGTATTGATTTTAAAAATGTAGCTACGACCCAAAATTGATCAAAATTTGTCCAATGTACCAAAACGACTAATTTATCAATATGATCAAACCCTGTAAAGCTTCGAAGTCGGTTGACATGTTTTTGTCTATAAAACTCATTTTGACTCCGTGGGTAAATATTAAAGCGGAGGCTTACATTATTTTCTTGGCTGAGGGTATTCCAATCCCTTTGTTCCTTTTAATTGCTGGGCTTGCTCCTCCTTTTCAATTGAAATTTTTATGACATTTAACGAAAAATTGGACTTGCACGAACTTGTTTCATACATAGCCATTTTACATGCTTTGTACACTGTACACCCTTTATTCTTTTCATTGTATCCCACTCGTCAAAGATTTTTTTTGGGGGGGAGGTATTTCAGCATCAGATTTATTGCTATGTTGTTTTAACGCATTTGTTTATGATCTAGTAGTTCAGATTTTCATGCAGTGTTTGAATAATCATTATAATACCATACCATATTTGAATTGTTCTGTTGATATCATATGGAAATTTTCCATTTCATTTCCATTAAAAAGAACCGTGTTAAATTCGTATATATAAGGAATGTGCTTCAGAATAATACATGTTAAACGCATATGTGGCATATTTTTAAAATGCATAATAAGCTATTTGTCGTTTCAAAGATAGATCACTGTGGCATTAAAAGTACTAATGGCTACATTTGGTTGCATTTGTGGTTATCAATACTGATTGTTTGAATTGGTTCAACTGTAAAGTACATTAAAAAATAAAATCTAAAATGAAATATCATTTGATGTGGATTAGAACATAAGTTCAATAAGTTCTAAGGACATCTGATTTGACATTTTGAAAAATATTTACTCGCGGCGAGAATTTTTTTGCAATGGCCTCCTATTATACTCTGTCCCGAGTTTTTATTTTTATTAGCAGAAATTTTACGCCTAATGATCATTTTCTTTAAACTTATTTCTTCTAAAGATCGATTGACACAAAACAGGTTTAAACATCAATAGATGTATATTACTTGGATGATACATTTCAGGCAAGTATAAAACTTGATCAAATCAATAAGGCAACTATAACATTATACAATTATTTAATGCTTGAGCAGTCAATAGACCAGGCTATTTTTCCCGAGGTGCAGGGAACAGCTCAATGTGTTCTATTGCCCTCGGCCGTTGGCCTCGGGCAATAGAACACACCTGCACCAAGGGAAAAAAATCTGGTCTATTGACTGTTCAGGCATTAAAAAATTGTTTTATTAACTAATTCCGTTTTAGTATCTAGGGTTTACAATTGTATATTACAGAAGGTTTTCGTTCCATTATGCAATATACTAAGACTGTTTTGATCTTTCACTTGCGTTAATGTTCAATGAAATTCACTTTTAACGTTACGATGCATTCTCTGAGAACTACTGAAAGGGTGCAGATCGTGACGTCAAAGTTAATTATGACGTTATATCGTATGAAGTACAGACAAATGACTTTCTACACTTCGATATATAGAGGATATCTATATTGTGTGATTTTATATTTGCTTTATCCAACGAGTTGAAATGGTGTATATATTCGCGAGGCTTGCCGAGCGAATATAACCATTTCAACGAGTTGGATAAAGCAAATATAAAATCACACAATTATAGATGTTCTATTTATCTCATACAATTTGATTTACATTATGAAGCTTTTGAGACAGCCCCTAATAGGACCCGAATTGATTTTTTTTAAAGATTAAACGATGATGCAACGTTGTGTTATGCGGTTGTTGTGACCTTGCGCAATACAATCTAGTGCGTCATTTCGGAGATAAATATAACTGTTTTAATGTAAAGTTTCACTGAAATAAACCTTGAAATAATTTTGTATCTCTAAATAACTTTTCTTAGAGCTTAATCACTTAATTAAATGGAAATACTGATCAGAAGACTTGAATAATCAAGTTTGTTGACATACACAAAGTTGCGAATGCTCGTTAGTTTGAATTAACTCAAACAAGGAACAGTTGTTGATGTTTTATAAAACGAACACTAGGCTAATGATTCGAAGTTTAAAATATTGAATAAGGATGCTTACTGCTGGTGAAATAAAAGTCTTGGGAGACATTATTTCGGTAAGTTCTTGTATAGAAACACAACCAAAGCGTTGTTTTCATCGCGTCGTCAGAATGAACTCCTTGATAGCTAACGTGATTTGCAGTTTTATAAACTTCACAGTTATGTGTTTTCCTTTATATTTGTAATCTAAATCTTTGACAAAATCCATTTTAAATCAATTTTTGGTAGTAGATATAGCTATATGGAAAATACTAGTAAGTCTTCGAAAATAGGTCACTGAAGCGTTGAAGCGAGGGGCTGTGTCAAAAATAGTTCGAACCGGAAGTATTTGATAAAGCATCACCCGTGTGATAAAGCAAAGGTTTATCACACGGGTAGTATACACCACACGTATGAGATAAATTTACATTTACAAATATGCATCCTTATATGAACCTATATAATAACGAAAACGTTTAATTCTGTGTAAACATTTTCATGACGTCAATTATTATCGCACGCGCTTATCGCTTGACGGTTGCATTATATCAAACGTAAAAACACGGTTATTTTAATGATTCTGAACGGTTGTCCTTTTTCAAACGTAAATATAAGTAATAAAGAGCAATGTTAAAAAGTTCACCGCGATATGAAGTTGATTGGTACGTGATCAAATTTACCGAGAAGCCCTTCGGGCTTCACAGGATTTGATCACGTGACCAACCAACTTCATATCCTGGTGAACTTTTTAAATTGCTGTTTATTTCTTAAGTAAAATCAATCGGGAACCCTTAACATACCCACGTTCTGAAATACGTTGCCGGTCCAATAGATCTCAGTCTATTGACCGGCGGTCCAATAGATCAAAGTCTATTGACCGGAGGTCTAATAGATCGAAGTCTATTGACCGGCTGTTCAATAGAACGGTTTCAATAGCTAAGCAAAACTGCATACGCTTACAAAATAGACGCAAATATTTAATTTGTAATAAAACAATAAAATCCCTTGGATTAGGTAATAAAACCAAATAGTGAGACGTGTTCAAGTCAAATATTTACATTTTCCAGTGTCTCTGTCTGTGATAACACTACAAATCGATTTTGTACTATACAGCCCAATAAATTCAAAGACGTATTGTTGGGGGGGGGGGGGGCGCAAGCGGGTTTGCATAATCAATATTATAGTATTTAATCGTACAACTGCTAAAAATAATATAAATATTAGTAATAAGGAATCATTATTTGAATATTATGAGGTGATAATTTCGGCCGGGGCGTGATCAAATCTATTATAAAGTCCTTCGGGCTTTATTGGATTTGATCACGCCCCGACCGAAATTATCACCTCATAATACTCAAAGAATGATTCCTTATTCCTTAAATAATCGCTGGTTGTTGTATCTATTTAGCATGACTGTACTCTTCGCTAATAACGATAGTTTAACTTCATTTACTCACTTTTTAAAAACGTTTTAAGACATTAGAGATAATATAATCATAAAATAAAATGGGTGTCGTGTTTTTACTGAATAAAATGTTTGCACTTATTCAAGAAATTTTGCATACAAAATTCAAACACACATTAAACCAAAACACACGAACAAATGGCTCTTCTGTTTAACGTTAGCTCAATCATTAATAAATCATATATTTAGGAAAAATATATATGAAAAATTATGAACATGTACTTTACTTCTGACGTGTAAAAATGTATTACTTGTGAAGAAACCTACCAGTAGCGGTTGGATTTTTCTGACAAACAAATTTATAATCATAATTGCAAGGCGATGTTTGAAATTTATAATTCATGTCTTGGCCTTTTAAATGTCCACATCTCTGATTAACTGACGGAAAACCTGAAACAATTGAGAAGATTAGAATTTTGAAGCATTCTTGCGTCATGATTGTATCAATTCATACAGAGCGTATAAGAAATATTTTACTTGTGGCAACAATTTGGTAAGAAGGGTTCTGACGATCACTTTTTCGAGAAAAGAACCCTTAAAATTGTATGGTCGATTAAATTCGATTAGCGTTATGTTCTTGATGAAATTCTATCGTTGATCTCGTCGTTCAAAAGTAGAAGCATTACAATAAATTTAAAAGACACGCAATTCAAACAAAATCAGCAGACTTTCTAAGCATTTCAAGATACTATAAAAATATCTAAAAGATAAATCAATCTCGAAAAAAAAGTTTTATTTTACTCGTGTTAAAAATACCTGTTCTCCATAAATTCCATGAAGCTAGTCCTGAATCAAATGAACGCCCATCAAAAAACTTCCAAGACTCTACATCTGTTCTCTTAACAAGTCCAATCCATGCATACTGACCATATTCGCTGAGAGAAATGTAAACAGAATATTATTACCAATATTACTAGTATTTATCCATCTTCGCTAGCCAAGATGATATTTACTTTGATAATAGAATTGTGTTGTATAATATTTTTTTTTTACCAAAAAAACTGTATAGTAAATGAAAGCGATACCTGATCACGCTGTTTGCGATAAAATCGACGTCACCTTGATCTTTCGGTGTTGCCAGTATGGCGTCTAAAGTGTAGCAGTAGTTAATGGCGGCGTTGTGATTCATCAAAGTCGTGAAAAATTGATAACAAAGGCCATTGCCACTGTTGAATGTCCAACCGGTAGGACACGATGCACCTACAAAAGTGTCGGGATTTTTTAATATGACTAATTTGGACTCCTTTTTGTGAAAATTCCTATCGTTAGGACACGATGCACCTAGAAATTTTTTTTATCTTACTATACTATAACTCACGGACTCTTTTTGTGAAAAATTTCTATCAAGTGTAAAAGAATGTGTTTATACTAAATTTTGAATGTTTTGAAAGCACATTTAAAAATATCATAAAACATTGTATGCCATCAAGATTGTCTGTCAATCGATATAAAAGATATAAACAATCACAGAGCACGCAGAGCAAGCAACAATTCGCTTATTTATTTTATTTTATAGGATACGGTAGTAACCTTTTTTCATGTTAACGAGAAGTACGTTTTTCGTTCATTTACAGAGTCTTTCGAAAGACGAACAGACGACTTAAACAGGTATCGCAAATATCGTCGTATTTTTTTTTCATTTCTCAGGAAATTTTAGATCAATCTGTCCTACAAAGTTATGCTTGCTTGAAGAAGGCACATTAATTTTAATGGAATATTAGAATATTTTGTTTTTATTTCATTATATTATTTGTGAAAGCCAATTATAGTGTTATTTTGTTCATATATATCTTACATTAAAATTTGAAATACCATTCATCCCAATGTTGATACCAATTCTGTTTTTATATTGTTCTGTGACAGTACATTGTCATACCTTTAAACACTTGCTAGTTGACATTGAAGGATAATATGTTTGTTGGTTTTTGCGATCGCACAACAGTTAAACAGTTATTGAACTAGGGCATCGACTGGGATAGTTTGATTTCATTTGTTTTGAGATTATCGTATATCATCTTTTAAATGTTCTAAACCATCATACACAAACAACACTGTATTGGAGAATTAGGCCAGTGCCAAAGTGGCATTTTCACACAGGTATAATAAAACTTGGTTTACTAAATAGGATATAATTCTAAAAGAGCAGAAATGGACTTGTATCTTTCTTTACTATTTTTTAAAACAATCAGGATCTCATGTGCGTTAAAATCGAATTGTTAAAATTGCAACAATACGCTATGAGTAGTTTTGTTGGAATATTTTGGTTTTTATACATGGGTAATTAAAACGGCATGGTCAAGATTTTTGTCAAAATTTATTTTTCCGTTTTTAATGTTTACAATGCTTTCAGTAAGATACATTGTATTTCTAATAGTCAACCACAATTTGTGTCAGTCGTCGAGTTATAAGCTAGATGAAGACCTCACAATTCTTTGTTATGCAAACAAAGCTCAGGTCATGTTTTTGTTTACACTTTGAATTTTGGAAAGAAAGTTCCAGGTTTAGACCTTAAGTTATCTGATTATTATTAGGACCTAATTTTCTTGCCTTTAATATCCATCATTAATTAAAGATACTTATATTAATTCAAAGCATTTTAGAGTAGAAAAGGATTTACCAAGAAAATTTGTCAAAAATAGTATTACCTAAGCAGAAATTAATTAATGAAGAATGCATTAAGGTCTCTGGGGACAAGCAAATTCTTGAAAATGAAAAAGTCAATATTTACAATATCAAGAAATGCTTTGGTGGAAAGATGAATTTAATCATTAGGATTAGAAAAACTAATGATTTTTTTACCGGATAGATGTTTTTAGAATTGATTTTTATAGATTAAAAGCAATGGGGCAACTCTTCAAGAACAGGAAAAGGTAATTTATTAGGACACATTCCGCTCTTACATACTGATACTTAAACATGAAAATCATGTCTAAATATAATGGGTATTAAGCCTAAACATATCTGTTATGCACCCAGATTCATTGAATCTGGGGATATCATGGATCGGATACCTTAAATGAATGTGATAATGGCTTAGAACTATTTATTTATGATCAACACGAATTCATTTAGCAGATAGAGAAATCAGATTGAAGAGGACTTGTACTGGTATATTGAACCAATGTAAACAAAATCATAGCTCGACTAGTCGGAGTCTTGTTTACCTAACAAACGACTGTGAGCTTTGTATCTTGCGTATAACTCTAAGACTGACACTCAAATTTTGGTTGAGCATTAGAAATGCATTACTAGGGCATTGTAGAAAATAACAATAGAAAAATAAAATTTGATCAAAATCGTGCCTATGCATGCATCTTTAATTTCTGAATCTTTGTACCATAGTTTCGCTACATTTTTAAAATGCGAGCTTAGTGAAATTTAGTTTTCGTTCAAGTTGACAGGAAGGCATTAGTAAAGTTCTTATTGCTAGGGTAATTTTTAAAAAAAAAACTGTACATTATGCAAAATAATGTTTTATCTGGAAGTACTGGAAGCATGCCAAGAAATATTTTTACAAATTTTATTTCAAATATTTAAATCACCCTGAATTCTTAATGGTTTTTTTGTTGCTTGAACAAAATACAACAGCTTCACATGAAAATTTAATATAATAATTATTTCCGTACTGTATACACTTAAACTTACATAAATAGATGTTTTACACCATAAGTTTAGAAAAATAACATAGATAGATCCAAATTTTGTTGTTGTTGTTTTTTTTTTTTGGGGGGGGGGGGGGTAATTTTCAAATTAAAAGGTTTGGTAAAAGTATACCCGACTTTGTAATTGGCCGACCGAGAATGTACGTAACTATCTAGTATGAAAATGCTAGAAATTTATATGAACTAAATACAGACTTGAATATGCAGATTGGAATTTCAACATGAAAGGTCGACAGAAAAGAAAAATAATTTTAGAACTCAGCTTAGGATGTAGATTTAAGGTAATAGATTTTTTTTTATATTAACTCATTATCAAACTGTCATCATCAACCAATGACTATTTCATTTTACTATAAGAAGATTGAAAAAATAAGTTAAAAGCGATGTGGAAATAATTATCAGATTTTTTTCCGATATGAAATATTTCAATTTTTTCCCATATTAAATGATATAAAACTTAAAGAATGATATGAAAAGTTTGGTTTCTCTGTTGTGTACTACATGTACCATAAAGAACAACAGATCTTTAGAATTATTTTAAAACGAAAGCTCCAGGCTTGTTCAATGAATTAAGCCTTTAGTGTGATTTTTTTTCAATATCATCGACATATAGAAAGTGCTTTACACCAAGTAAAAGTAAAAAATAAAATAATGGATTTAATCGATAGTTTAATAAGTATATCTATACAAATATGGAATCAAATGGACGGCAATTTATTTGCAAAAATATACACAATGCAAATGTTTGGCTAGCATTGCTTTTCTCCTTACAAAACACTATATTGTTCACTATATTCATCCATGGTCCTATATCTGTAAGATGAAAATCATTCTATAAAGGAGACTAATGCATACAGCCAGTTGATGCATGCTATAGCTTTAAAAAAAAAAATTAGTAATTTCATGAAAAATTAATAAGTTGTCTAGACTTGTTCGACTCATTACACCTAAAACAGTTTGCAAATAACTGAAACAAAGTTGTTCTAAAAGCAAATGAATCCGCAAACTCCACATATATTAAAATCATGAATTTATAAAGAATATTCAAGTATCGTTACACAAATAATACAGATAAACAATAGACATGCTATCTCAGATCAATAATGTTTCAATTTAAAAGCGCGAGGAACGCGAACCATATAAACAAGACCAATATTGGACAGGTTTTGTTATTCATGTATTCATGCATTTCTTTCGACCAAAGAACACTTAATCAACAACAATATTTTACATTTTGATTAAATAATTTGCATTGAGAAATCGGATTTCATATTCTGTTTACGTTTGATTTGAATTTAAGTCCTATGTCAATGACATTGTGTTCTTATGATACTGATGTTTATATTTGTAACTCTGAAATGTTAACTGCATACGTTTTGCATAGTTTTAGTGATGTAGGTAGTAATATTTTGTGACAGATACATTACAGAAAACCTGACTAAATGAAATTTTATGCCGACGCAGACCTAACAGTAATGCAATAATTCGCAAACGGACACACGACTATAGAATTGAAATATCTTTTTGATTCCTTAAATAGGTATGCGTTTGTGTTTTTATCAAAAATGATAAAAAAAAAAAGACTTGCATATTTACCGAACACATTTCTATACACCTACAGAGGTACAATAATCGAATTTTGCGAGAGATTTGTAAAATTGATACATTTATGAATTTGTACATACTAAATGAACTGTATACAACATTATTAAGAAAACTTATTTCTTCAACATATTTTTAATGATCGAATGCATTGTCCCCCCCCCCCCCCCCCAAAAAAAATTGCTATGCTGAAATACTTCACTACTATTTTGATATATTGACAAAATTCTATATTTTCCATAAACAATGTTTGATGTATTTATCCATGTACAGATTTTGAAAGAATTTACACTAGTACCAGTGAGTAAATGATAAATGACTCATTTCATATGAAATAAGTTAGCCAATGCATTCACTAGGACACATTCCGCTCTTACATACTGATACTTAAATATAAAAATCATGTCTAAATATGATTATTAATTAAGCCCAAACATGTCTGTTATGCACCCATATTCATTGAATCTGGAGATATTATGGATCGGATACATTAAATGAATGTGATAATGGCTTAGAACTGTTTATTTATGATCAACACGAATTCATTTAGCAGATAGAGAAATCAGATTGAAAAACAACATAATTAAGCAAACTTATTTCTTCAACATATTTTCAATGCTCAAATTCATTTCTCCCCCAAATTTGCTATGCTGAAATATTCCACTGTTGTTTTGATATATTGACAAAATGCTATATTTTCTATAAACAATGTTTGATGTATTTATCTATGTACAGTTTTTGAAAGAATTTACACTAGTACCAGTGAGTAAATGATAAATGACTCATTTCATAAGAAATAAGTTAGCCAAGGTCAATCTGATGAAATTAAAATTTATGTTTAATTTCCATAAATCATATCTGAAAGATAATTATCCAAAAAGTGTTTAAAGGGGCATGGTAACGATTTTGGTCAAAAATTATTTTCCCGATTGTAATGTTTACAATGCTTCAGTGAGGCATTTTTAGTAGGCAACCAAAATTTGAGTGTCATTCGTTGAGTTATAAGCGAATTACAGAGCTTGAAATTCTTTGCTATGAAACAAAGCGTTTGTTTACATTTTGAATGTTGAAGAGAAAATTCCAGTTTTAAACCTAAAATGAATGTGTTAAACGTTAGGAACTGTTTATTTATGCTTAAAATGAATAAAAAGATAGACAAATCGGCTTGAAAAAGATTTTGATTGGGATATGGAACCTATGTAATCAAAAACATGGTACAAGCCTTGTTTACACGACAAAGAATTGGGAGCCCTGTATCTTGCTTATAACTCTACGAATGACTCTCCAAGTTTATTTGATCATTAGAAATGCATTTCTTAAGCATTTTAAATAATAAAAACAGAAAAATAGAATTTGACCAAAATCGTGACCACGCCCCTTTAAAACACTAAACAAAAGTGCAATGAAAAACGGAACTTACCGACTTTTGCTATCCTTAGGTAAGCAGAAAGAAACACAATTGCTGAGGTGACTTTGCTCATGACGAATTCAGAATCATATGCGAAATTTTTTTCTTCTTTGTGTGATATTCCACCTATGTAACTGTAATAAGATTAGTGATTTGACAGGAAATGATAGAAAACAATCAAATTGTTTAAAAATATTGATATATAACATGCTTGTATAACAAAAGCGTTGTATTTCGCTCTACCCGGCTTCATACACTTTTAATTAGATAGTAAAAGCTTTTTAAAAAACATGTTTATTTCAGAAACCTTTTACGATATCCGACGATCGAACACAATTAAATTAAATGCTTAATATTATTGAAAGTCTTGTTGATTTGAAACTCTGATAAAAACTGACCACACACTGTCAACGATTCTAATAAAGTATGCTGTTTTTTTCTCTCTCGCTATTTCACATTCTAAATGCTAATCCACTATGAAACTATTTGATTTGATGCTCTAGAACCTGCTTTTATATCATTGTCATAATAAAGTTGTTCATGGTGTTATTCCTTTCATTTAAAATATGAAAAGTTAGATCTTACATTATGCATTAATTTTTGTCGTTGATCCGAAAAGATGATTGTTTATTTTAGTATGTTAACCATATTTTTTTGTTTTCCACAAAATAAAATTCATGTAATTATCAAATCCAATCAGTTACATGTACGTATGTGTCCATTCTAAAAAATGATACTTGAAAGAGTTATCCATTATTATATAAAATGGACGGTGACAGGTTTAACTATTTACTTATTGGACTTCTAAAGGTAAACTTTTAACAATTTTAAGACAATAGATTTGCCTTAAAAAACACTATTTATAAGACAGATAGTGGTTGACAGGGACACACTAAAAACTAGTTAATTATCAATAAATAATACAATACTGGGCTTCTTTATTCCAATGTTTAGAACCACAAATCACTATTAATCATCTTCGTCATCACATTTAACTATAGATAATATCTGGACATAGATGAATTAAAACAAACTTCACTCTACTTGATTAAATTATCACTATAAGACTTTTTTTTTTTTTTAAAGTTGTGATAATCTCTTCGCCATCTGGACCACAACCTTACTGGGAAAAAGTCATAAAATTTAACCTTGGCTACAATTTACACACCTCGGAAAACATTTCTGCATCCAAACCTGCATTCTTTTTTTTTTGGTAATATTAATATTCTTTTTTTAAAAAAAAGATGCTGTTATTCATATCAAATTCGACAACTTAGCATTCCTACCCACCATGTCTAGAATAGTAGTGTGTCAGTAATTGCAGTATTGATATCCTTAACGTTTGTTTGTATTTCTTTTCTCTATGTCAACAAAGAAAGGGGCTCTGGTAGAGTGAATTAAGAGGGCTGGATGGTCGTGGTCACTTTTAGACTTTATTGATCTCATTAAAAAGAGGAGTTCAATATAAAGATATAGAAAAATAGTCAAATTTTTAATCTAATATATATATATATATATATATATATATATATATATATATATATATATATATGGAATTTCTCTTTACAAAATAAAAGTTTATACCTCAAAGCATCATTTCTAAAACTTTAAGGTAGATCTGATGGTTAAATTCTTGACCACCTAGCCTACTCAATAATGCATTTGTGCAGTACAGCTTTCAAACCCTTAAACATAGAGGTGTTTAAAGATGCATAACATTGTGTTTTATAAAGATCCGCTATTTCTTATTTTACCCATACAACTAAATATGTTATGAACACTTAAAGTTGTTGTAAACTTTTATAAAATTATGTCGTATAAAGGGTTATGTTTTGAGTACATTTTTTCTTTATTCTAACATAGTGTATGAACCATTTGTTTAACAGGATTTATTACTACAATAAGTTTAGATGAAAAAAAAATAGTATACTAACTGATGTGTGAAAGATAGGATAGAAGCAAATCAAGTTTTTGATTACATAGTGTTAATCGGTTTTTAGGATAAGAAATCTTGAATTAGTTTCTTTTTATTAAACTATCAAACTTTTAAATACACTACTTGTTACAAGATATGTTCTTTTTTACAACAAAGAAATAGTCATGAACTCGGTGCGCAAATCAGAATGGGAGTAAAATTGGCTCATACAGTAAAAGCCTTATTTTAAATGCATCATTTAAAAAAATTATATTCGATATATATATCAATATTTCGTAATAATCATTATAATACAAATCATCTTCGTAGATACATGTCTTCATTACATACTTACAACACATCAATGTTTTTAAATAAATATAAATCATATAAATGCATTTGATACGTCACATTTATTTAATTACAACAAAAGTCAGACATAAAGTTAACTTTAATTTAATTTCCATATCAAAACAAAAAGAGGTAAAAAAAAAATAATAAAATAATATAACGTACTACCATTCAATTTATTAGACAAAAACTATTTGATAAACGTGGCCTACCTTACATTTTCATTGACTAAATAGCACTTCCAATATACCAATATTCCGTAACCTTTTATCATCGCTCTGTTTCATAGGTTTAGTCTGAATTATAGATTTTGTGAGAACACAAAGCGATATATAGGATGGAGTTCAATCGACTTTGAATTGATAGTACGATATACAAGTCTATGATTGACAATATGCTTGATTTTAATCCTCACTTTCATCATTGTTCAAAAGACGTTTAATTATGTGGAGATTTTAAAATTAATGACTTGGTCAATATTTGCCTTCCAATATTACTAATGTGAAAAAAATCAAAGATTTTAACCGCTTTTCAGGGTTCACATACTAATATAAAGCGAAAAAAATCGTTACAATTTATATCAATACAACATCTGTCAAAACATTTTTATCCAATCCTTGGTTATTAGAATCCTTGGGCAATGCCCTTTCCAAGCATGGGACCATCTTTGTAAAGGTAGAGAGGAGGCCAAACAGGGAACCCATATTCATCTCCAGACTTCGTGTAAACTCTGAATTTTTCCTTGTCAAATTTTCCTTTAGGAGTGCTGAAGTCAAGAAAGTAAGCAGGGTTCTGCACACACATAAACAAACACAATGCTGCACATGCCTCTGCGAATTTGGATGTTGCTTTGCCATATTTTTCATTTTGATTTTGATTTTTCAGGAATGCCTAAAATAACAATGAAGTCTAAGGTAAATTCAGTTTGAATAATCATGTTTAAGCTGATATTCAATGCTCTTAGTTTTACCAATGCTCCTTTTCTACAACAAGCAATAACTCGTACTAGATAAAGAAAACATTGTCGATCCATTTGTGTTTTAACTACCTTACTGGAATTCCCAGCAACTAATACTGAAAGGGATTTCATATGGTGTTTGACCTGCTTTGTCACCCCAAGAGGCCATTTCTAAAATCAAATTGAACCAATTTAGAAATATCGTCAATCTTTTGTACAACACTTAAAAAAATTAAAATAAAACCATGAATTGTTGATCCAAGAAAAAATATTTATATTTTATATTTGAGTTCTGAGCTTAGGTGCATTAGCTTTTCTGATCACCTGTTGTCTAGAATCTCTCCGTCTGTCCGTCTTAGTTGTTTTTCCATTTTCAACTTCTCAATAATTAATGTGATAATTATGACAAAGCTAAACTCAAAGCAATCTTAGTTTCATGAGAATCAAACTCGTTCAAAAACGAGTTACTTCTTTTCCAATGGATTTGTCATAAAATTCGTGGATATAGAACAAATGTCCTACAAATCTTTACAAAAACGATATACACCTGAAAAGTGAACATTGACAACAAACTTCTGGATTGCTAAATTGTGATCCTCTGACCGATAGCGGAGATCAAGAAAAGGGAAAAAGGACTGCAAATAAAAATCTTAGAAACCATTTTTATCAAGACATACAGTGCTATAAGATCGCTAGGCAAGCATATCATAATTACATATTCAACTTTGTTGAAACGACATAATCTGATTATACAAGTTGATATATTATTAAATTTAATTCATAAAATATCAAAGAAAGATTTTAAAAATCAATACAATTCTACATTTAGTATCACTATTATAAAAGCATCCATGTATATTGAATTTTGCCGTAGGAAAGGTGCACGGTGTAACAAGAGATTTTATTGGGGAAAATCTTCCGTAAAAATTTTTTTTTCTGCAGTGAAACAATTTGATAAAATACGATGCAATCGTTTTGAAAAATGTGGTTAGTTGTAGATCTTTGCAACATCTCACCCCCTTATTAGTTTTTCTTGGATCACGGTCAATTAATCATTATTAAAAATCCATATAAATATTTTGAGTTTATGAGGGGTTCTTTAAAGGAGTTTAGAGATCAGTCAGTAATTTATCTTATTTTGATTTTAAATAATTTTTTTACAGATTGTACATTTAGTGATTTAGCAATCACGCTGAAGAATCAACTATGACTTTAAAAGATTTTTCTTTGGAATAATCAGTGATTTTTTTTCATACTTTCTTTCTTCATGAATGATAAATGTACCTCATGATTGTCAAGTCCAAATACTTTCATTCCTTCAGCAACAGAATTAAAATACATTGCCGATTGCTTGCCAGAAAACCCAAATGCATCCTTAAATAAAGAAAAAAGCAAAACATTTAAATACAAAATATATTTATTGTAGGAACATATTTTGTTTTACTTTTGGCAATGAAATATATATTTTTATTGTTTGCAATATCAATTTATGAATACTATATCTAACACATTTATAATTCAATACCTGAAATATATCAAAAAGAATTCGAATTGCTTCTTCTTCTGTTTTACTTTTCTGATCAATCAATTCTTTCAGGGCGTCAGCCCACTCATTCTCATACATTTCTGAGAAATACTCTGCTAAATCTGTTGGACAGTTTTTATCATAAAGATCAGCAATATTTGGAATCTCCTCGATCGAATTAGCACCTGTCAACTCACTTAGTCTAAATAAAAAATTAATTTGATGATTTTAACGTAGTTTAAATAAGAGTTCTATAATAAAACACATTATGCAAAATCATCAACACCGTTTGGGTCTAATATTCATAGATCTACTACCTTTTTTCATTCTATTTTTTGTATTTTTTTTCTTTTTGTATATGCAAAATATCTGCCCCATCGTAAAATGTAAGGATAAAAAGTATATTCGAAATGTTTCAAAAATTTAGTCTGCAATTGTCACAGCTCTGAATGAACCAACTGCTTTTGTGTTATGTTGCATTATCGTGTAGAACCTGTATTTCAAATGTAATTACATTTCAACACAATTGACCTGAACAACACACACACACGCACGCACGCACGCACGCACGCACGCACGCACGCACGCACGCACGCACGCACGCACACACACACACACACACACACACACATATATATATATATATAAAGTGCATGAGAACTTTTTTATACGATAAGGAAATACACGTTTAACTGTTTTGAATTTCTATCAATACAGAAGGCACTTTAAATATTAAAAAAATCCAAATTGCTTTATACTAGTAGTGTTAGATTTTTTCACTCACAAACGTTAACTGATAGTTGGCCGATATACTAAACTCTTCTCGTTTGCATGAATATACAAAGGCTTTATCCGATTTTCCCCATATCAAATTCATGTGATAAATATCACCATAACCATTTTATAGGACATTTCTCTTTTTCATACTCCCCTTACGTGTTTTTAGTTAATCCTTTTTTAAAAGGTTTTGCTCTTTTAAGACATTATCGTTTCCATAAACAGAATGAAAATGATTATCATATTCATGCGAGTGCTTACCTTCCTTCAGTGTCTTTTGGTTGGTTTTCTGGGTGTCTGTGGGGAATAATGCAAGTGTCGGAATGTGACAATGTAAGTTGTTAAACATTTATATAATTAACGTATGAAATAACATTTGCACTGCATGAACATGTGATTTCAAATAAGATCATTATAAAATTTATTTTTCATATTAAGACCATTTTGATATATTTCGAACAGAAAATGGTATTCTTTTGGAAGCAATATTAAATAAAAATATGAATAATTATGAAATCTAACTGTGCATGTTCCAGTTGCTCTGTTAGCTCCTGTGTTTCGGCTTCCAACCTGTTCAAACAAATAACCATTATCTTTAATTTTGTTGAATACGATATGATTAAATAAGATTAAATAATTAGAGCTTTTTTTAAAGCTTCGCAATACACATGTTTATCATGGACATAGATTATCAATGAATATCACTAGTATTTATTTGATTATGAGAAGACTTTAACAAAAAATATAGAGAGCAATAGTTTAAAACTTTTGATAAGAGTTTTCAGACCATTTAGCGATAAGAAAAATATCATTATGAATTAAGTATTCAAAAACTAGTTTTAACTTTAAACTATTTAGAAAATTTTATTAGTTCACCCTTTGGTTTTATTTGTAAGCATTGATTAAGAATAATATTTTCTTATGACAGTCGTATGACAGTCTTTCGTATGTAACCTTTCAATAAATTAATATTCACACTGTATTTTTTATGTTTTCTGAAACATAAAGAAAAGAAAAGTTTTACCGCAAGAGTTCTTTCTCTTTGTCTTCCATCTCTTGTAGATTATGTTGCAGTTGACGCTCTATTCCTTCAGTCTCTTCTCTTAAATAGTGATATAGACCATACCCGATAAAACGTTTCGTTTCGTTTCGTTTCGTTTCAATTCCATTTTTTTATAACACATACTAGTATTTAGATTTTTATGATCTTTATGAAAGGAGATTGTAAGAAAAGCTTTTCTTTAAATTGGTCGCATTTAGAGACTAGTGTTATCAATATTGAGAATACTCATAACTTTGTTTCCTAATTTACAAAAATAAATAGAACGAAATAACACATACCGTGTTTGTTGGTTATCTTCTTTCGTTGGAGAATCTTTTATGTGTTGTTCATGACTAAGTATTAATACAATTTTGATCAGGGATAAGAAAAAACTATAATTTAATGCACAATGTATGACACTTATAAATAAGGAACCAATAAGGAAAGGAATGTGGTTGCACTTGGTCAAAGACTAACCTATGATTGACGGAGTCATGTACAATCCACCATCTACTGGCCCTGAAAAATTGAACCAAATGAAGAATAACATTAATGGAAATATACTTAAAGTTTTATTTTGGTGTGTTTCATTTTCATTAAAAGGTTTACAAATAGTTTCGATAATATATGATATCCAAGTGATAACCAAAATATTTAAGCAAGCAATGAAAAACTCAAGACTTCACTAATACAAAATGAAAGATACCCTCAAATTTAAGGCATAAATTAAGATGTTACATTCATATTTGAAAGATTCATGTGGGGCTTGTGGTAGATTTCATCGCCTATCGACTGTATTTATATCCCCCAATGAAAGTCTAAGAGTGATTCAGTATTACTTATATAAACTTTTTTCCGATGATTTCGATAACAATTTAGATTAAAGACATTTAAACATCATGCAAATCCGCTTGTGCCCAACAGTGTAGGCCATCAACAAATATCGAATTTTGTTTTTAAAATAGAGAAGATTGTGTATTACCATGCAGCATAAAGTAATCACTTAAAACAACCGATGAAAACGTCATTTGTAGGTCATATGCCAAATATGGAATTATAGAACAATTAATCACAAAAGACTTTTGAAAATGTAAATATTTATTTGTAACAACCATTCCGTCTGTTTTGTATTTTCACAATTAATATTTATTACATGCATTAACATGTTTTCCAATATGTTCAAAGCTTTACCTAAGCTTAAAACTAGTTATTATGAAATAACATACAATTTTTTATGTAGGAAATGACGACAATTTTTGAGACTTATTTTCTAAAGATGTCAAAAAATCATGTGCTCTTTATTATAAAGTTCGCATATAAAAGTATACAAATCTGTGATTTATTGTAGTAGTTACGGTTATTTTAGCTAATTTAAAAGCCCTTCATTTAATTTAATTAAATGTTAGACGCAGGTTATTTACAAAATTGGAAGCAACAAGCTTACTGAAAAATTATGTTGTTAGTTTGGCAATCCATATATCAAACCTACCATTGTGTTTCTTTTAGTTTCATATTCCATTTCATTAATCGTTGGTTTTCAGCGATGATACTAGAAGTATTTTGAACAAATAGATATTAGTTATAAAGATAAGTTTACACTTTTAATGCATGTTGAAAAACTAAACTATTAAACCCTCTTTTAACAAGAAAAAAAACCAAGTATAATATAAACCAATCTTACTCTAAAAGTGTTAGATGATGTTCTTCCTTGGCTTTTAATAGTTGATTTATCGTCTCTTGCTCATCCCTTACAAGAAGAACCATTTCCACCGTTAAACAAATGGAATCAATGGAGTTTTAATATAATCGTTTGACATGTGTCTGAGAGCATTGCTGTTGCAGAGTCGATTTTGACAGTTTACTTGAATGAGGAGTCTCGGAGAAATTCCCATTAAAGTACTTCCTATTTTACCTAAAGTATTGCTCTAAATATTAGAAAAATAATCAAGTATTTCCCTGTTGATTTAATCATTGGATATATATTTTTGCCAGATGGTATATTGTCAGAAATATAGGCCTTATATGTTTAAGTCTCCTCCTCCCCCGGTAAAATACACTCTTTAACATACCGCATATTAAACAGTGCTAAACAGATCCTCTCTGCATGCATTTCAATCTCATGAAGGGGTATTACTCTTGTGTTGTCAATAAAAGCTAGTTTATTGAATTATTTGAACACTGCATGATTAGATCTGGTAGGAATTAAAGCTTTAAATATTCAATATTTATTCATTTAAAGTTGCATTTGTGGTAACATATTTGACTTTAATATATGCATTAAAAATCGTATGCTTTTATAAAATTCTTATTTTTGCTTAGAACTATTTGATGTTAAATTAATGAAAGATTAATAAATATGGTGGATAGATACACTCCAGCAGAAATACAATTTAAGTGACCAATATTGGTAAAACAATCAGCTTTTCAGCGCATTCTTCTTTTTTATTTGATGAAATTTTTAAAACTTACAGTGTGTTAATGACCATTAATATCCTTGAGAGATAGAGCTATGTAATGATAAAGAAAAGGATTCAATTTTTATAGATAAAATACTCATATATTACCTTACTTAATGATAGTCTTTGACCGAATATATCGTATATGTATTTAAAATTTTCAAGATTGATAAAATTGGTAATTTGTTGACCATCTACCCTCCTTATTTAAACAGTAAATACATATTCACAATATTTGACACCATTTTGTTTGAGCCTTTGATGTAAAACGTTCGTATTCATAGGCAATTTTACCCATATAAAGGCGTGTTTAAAGGTCTATACAAAACGCATGGTGTCAAATGAAATGAATTTCACGGTGAATTTTGTCTTCTTACCCTGGTTTTGATGTAGCTTCCTGTAGTTTTGTCAACTCAAACTTTAGTCGCTCAATTTCAGCAGCAGATCTGTATTGTCCACAGCAGAAAACAAAAAGCATTATTTCACGCACAAAATATTATTGTTCGAATACCATCTTTAAAGCATATTGAGAACATTAAAGGTAATTGTCTACCAATGAAGAATGGACATATTTACTCAATTTGTGATTTGGTTTTCATCCGTAACTGTTTCCTCAAGGTCTCAATTTCATCGCTAGCACTACAAATGAAAACAATTCATAAAGGATTTTTTTCATCAGACAAAACAATCTCCCATTCAATGAACAATTAAAATTCAAAACCTAAAACTGATTTTGTTCTTGTCATACAGAATTTTTGAATTTTTTTAAAATAGAGACATAGAGGGAAATAATATACATGTATTCTAAAATGCTAAGCTGTTATTAATATCTTTTGATTTTTAGCCCTGTCACATTTGTTAACCTCTTTGAAATATGAATATTATCTCAAAGAATGCGGATATTCATTTGCTTATTCCTTAATAGCTTCCTTTGACCTTATTAGCAATGTTTTTATTCGCTTCTTTAATGAATGGATCATTAAGGTCTTCCGTTTTAACGTTATACCTTACTGTTATTGCTTTGTTTCTTTTCCCCTATTGTTAAGGTTTTCTTTTCCAACAGTTTCTTTTCCTCTATTATTTTTTTTCTATCACGTTTTCTCAAAAACGCTTCAGCTGATTTCTATGAAACTTTCAGATCTCACTCAAGACAAAATTTGTATGAAAATTACACGTCAATTTTTCTGTCGTCACTTCCGGTGTAGAGATAACAAATATTGAATGTTTTTTGCTTGTTCATGGTTTTTCTAAAAAAAAAAATCAAAGACTGAACTTTCAAATTTTCAATAATGGTGGATAGTTTATAGCCGCAGTGCCCTTCGCATATCCAAACGTTCGCCGTCCCTTGTGGTCGTCACCGAAATGAACAAAAAACATTAATTTTTCAACGTTTTTGTTTTTAAATATTTTTCTGTTATTTTTCGATAGAGGCGCTTAAATGAATACAGAATATGTAATTTGTTTTAAAATAGATCCACGCATTCTCGAGATTTGAGGCTTCAAAGTCCTGAAGCGAGAGTTCCCGTGACATAATGATTAGAGTGGTGGACTTTGGCCCAAGCAACCCAGGTTAAATCACCGAGTCCCGAATTTTTATTTTCTGTCCTAATAATGATTAGATTAAGGTGGAAGGCTACATCGTCACGACATGTCTGACATCCGTTTAAAACGCCATTTTGTGCCGGATTGATAACATTATGTCCTGATACAAAATATATATACACCGTTTAATTGAACTCTTCTAACAAGGGAGATGAGATAGGAATGAAATCACCAAAACGCTTAGAAAATATGTCAGTTTTCTTCGTTCAGCTGTTTTGTACGGGAAAACGTGAAATCTAAATAATATACTGTTTCCCTGCTATTGGCAATGTATTTTTGTAATGTCATGTGAAACAGATGATCATATCTATGTGACGGATTATCGATAACGGTAAGCAGATATAACATTTGCACTTAAACCATATTTGTATGATAAATATAAAACTAATGTACCGTAGTACATGCATTGACTTGCATTGATAGGCCTAAGCCTGAAATTTGACTTTCAGAAAATCATTTTTTGGCTGATATCCTATGTAAAATAAACGTACAATTTTTTTTAAAACAAATAATTTGATGTTAAGTCTGCTTATTTATTTAAAAATAGATAAATTTGATACAAATGAGATAAAATGAAACAAATTTTCAAAGAGAATTTAAGCTCTTGTAATTTGATTTACGTACAGAATTCTCTGAAATATTGATATTGTTTACCCCTTAAGGCCCTTAATCAATTGGAAATAATATTACCCAAAGTACCGGCCTTTTCATGATCACAATCGGCGTATATTTGGTAAAATTCATTAAAATATATATTTTAAAAAATATCCATAAAAATAAAATTGTGCATAGGTTTATTATTTCATCACTCTAAAAATATATTTAGCTTATTGTTAAATAGAAAACATGATTTGAACAAACCGTTCATTAATCTGTTTTGTTTAAATCGCATAAGATGGTTTCTTTGGACATCGGTAAGTACAATGGATCGAGATCGGTATTTAGAAATTGCAGTCACAATCGTGGATAACGCTACCTTTATTCCTATTTTTACTGATTTTAAAGACTGTTCTAAAAATGAAATAACTTTTCTCAGCATAATTTTAATTCTAAAAACAATTTTTAGGAAGAAATATATTTATGTTCTTTGCTAAGCGAATAGAATTAAGATGATATAGCTTAACAAGTAGGTCTAATTATTTCCCTTTGTGTATTTATCTCCCTTTTGCACTGGAATCGATCTCGGTAAGGATTTTATTTCGGATGTTTACGGACTTTCAGGGATTCTGTTCAAATATTCGGATTAAATTCAACATTACTACGCAATGATGTTTATACAGAAAAAAGTAAGCCGTCTTTAATTTCATAACGAGTACGCAATCGACACAACCCAGTCATGTTTTGATTAATAATTGATTGCAGATGTCAGGATTTTTGTTTAAAATCAATTTCTAAGTCACCTTGGTTTCTTTGTTCTAAACAAAACACCTTTTAACGTTCGATCTCAATTAGATCGGGTACGGACAAGACGTAATAACGCGTGAATTACGTCAAACGTTGTTTTGTGACGTATGTATAATTACCTTAAACGGTTGCTATGGGGATCGCTTGCTATGGTAATAGCAAAATATTAAAAATTACCATTTGAAGCTATTTTAAAGACAAATTGTAAGTGATTGCAGCAGTTTCAGCTACATAGTATACAAAATATAAAGAATCACATAAAAAATATTGTGAATTTTTATATTATAGAAATGATTAATCGCAAAAGTTTGAAAGTGTCACCATGGTAACTAAACAGTACTTGAAAAAAACATTTTTTTGTTTTGTTTATTCATACATAAATGTTTTTTAATTGAAAACCTCCATCTGTTGTTGTTGCTTGGCAACAAAGACAATATTTATGAAACTTGAAATCCGCTGCTATTATAAGAACGCTAAAAAACACAAAAATCTGCATATATTGAGGTATTTTTGGATTTGTATTCATACGTTGTACTTGTGACATGATACTTTAGATTTAAAGATATTGATTGGATTGACCAAACATGTCCCCATCTTTCATGTAATATCGATTTAAGCTTCATTTTAGCAAAAGGAATGGCCGTTACTGTAAAGTTTTGAAAAATAAATAATGTCTGAATTAGTTTTCAAGTTCACATATTTCTGTAGCAATGTCACTTTAAATTGCTAAATAATGCTTGAATACATTTGATGTTACATCAATGTTGTCAGTTAATGTATAAATACATGTATTAAAACTGCCATGCATCGCGCCCGATATATACCGTCTTTAGTATCAAGACTCATTTTGTTGTCAAGGTATAAATCTATCAATAATGCATGCGGTAATCCTTTAAATTTATTATCAAATTCAATACATATATTCTTACACTATTCAGACGCAGTGCCATTTTTATTCATCTTCATCAAAACAGAAACTCATTCAACAACCAGGAAGAAGCTTTAACTCTGTTAAAGGGTCACAAGAATCAACGATAATTACGTAATCCTTATAATTATAAACGATTCGACCTATAATGTATAGACAGAATCATTTCTATTTAATATTAATATAAAAGATACCATAGTAACTTGGCAGTTATCGAAGTAAATAGTTTGATGTTGTTGTGACCTAAAAACACAAAAATGCTGTTATCCTTATTACTATAAATGACTGAAACCTATTCTGTGTCTTTTTTATTTACATTACTGAAAAAATACTTTAATCATTGTGGAAATTAGATAATTAATCTTTCACAAAATAGCTGCTGCTATCAAGAGTAAAAACCTATCCAAAACTCAAAACTCAGTTCACTTTTTTGCAAAGAGAGCGGATTAAACTATAATGCGTTATCATCATTTGCAGAATGTATTATACATATCAAAAAAGCGTTTGTGATGGCGTGAAAAAAGCAGACAACATTACAATAAAATTTCCGAATTTCGATGTAAAAATTGTTTTAAAAAATGCCTTAAAAGGTGCGCATGTGAATTCGAACATGTTCATAAAATGGTCTTAAAGGGGCATGTCACGATTTTTGTCATTCCCCCCCCCCCCCCCCCCCCCCCCGTTCTTAATGTTAACAATGCTTTAGTAAGGTATTTATAATAGGAAACCAAAGTTTGAGTGTCAGTGGTCGAGTTATAAGCGAGATACATGCAGCGCTCACAATTCTTTGTTTTGTAAACAAAGTTTTGTTTACATTTTGAATGTTGATAAGAAAATTCCATGTTTAGAACTAAAATGAATGTGACAAACGCTGGGAACTGTTTATGTTCAAAACAAATCAACAGATAGACAATTGATAGACAAGATAGACAAGAGCTTTTACCGGTATATTGAAACAATGTAAACAAAAACAGGGCACGAGCCTTGTTTATATACCAAAGAATTGTAAGCTCTGTATTTTGCTTAAAACTCTACGACTGATGCTCAAATTTTGAATGATCATTAGAAATACATTACTAAAGCATTGTAAACAATTAAAATTTTTAAAAAAAATGAAATTTGACAAAAATCGTGACCATGCCCCTTTAACAGTGCTGTGAACAGTTACAAATGCTTTATAAAATTAGAATTACTCACTGTTTCATATGGTAGGTATACAAATCCTTGATAAAATCATGATCATCTTGTCTGTAATAGAAAGAAATAGTCGTTGCATGTTTACTTCTGTTTCAAGACTGTCCATGAGATTAGAATAAAAACAGTCTATTGCATAACAACAAAGGTCTTTTATACATACTCCACTGGTTGGGATGCTGCGTGTCCTTCCTTTGGCTTTGTACCTCTTCCCGGTGTAATTTTCTTCGTCGGTGTTTTATAAGATGCCATTGATGGAGAAAGTGCGTACCTTTGCACTACCAAAATTTTGGTTTTTAAATTACCTAAGAAATGTTCATTTCTTCTTCAACGATCGGACCAGTTGTAATCTTGTAGATTGATCCAATATCAAGTAATATAATGAAAGATTATGGTTATGATTTGATATATTTTCAATACACTTTACCTTATTTGTTAAGATTGTTTATCAATTCCATAACAACCTTCCGGGTATACGACGAATAACACTGAATTGAAAGTAGAATTTATAAAGCACCTAAAATCAGGCTAAAACTTTCAACATATCGGTCTTTTAAAAAAAAAGATTTAAAAGACATTATATTGAAATTACGACATAATTAAATATTTAACTTGACATTCATTTCTTATGTCAATGAATAGAATCGTTTATCATTACTGGTGTTGAGTAGTGATATTTAACCGAGGAAACAAAATTCTCGGTCTAGGACGCGGCATTGCTAGCTTGGGTTGATAAAAAGAACACGTAGTGTCAAAATAAATCAATTTTTCCTCGAGTTTTATATAAGATTGTAATATACAATTTTTTAATTCAAATATTTGTTTTACTTAAGGTGGCATTACATACCTGGAAAAATTCACTCAAATTAACAGTAAATTATTTGATTATGAAAGATGTAATGATGAATAAACTGTGCATATGTCAAAAAATCGAAGATTTGCAGTTTGGGGATAAAAAAAAGTGTATATATATCTAAAATATTCAATTCAGTAAGTAACAACAAAAGCCCCAGCGGGATTCAAACTCGGGATGTACGGATCACAAACCCGACACTTTATCCACTCGTCTATGGAGTAAGTTACATGTTGCCATCGATAAAATCGTTTCAATAAAACGAAATGTCGTTTTGATCAGAGGTCAGCCATTTTGTGATAATGTGTTATTCCACCTTAAATAATTACGGTGGTTCACGCGGCTGTAAGGATGGCAGAGATTCCGAAAAATACACACAGTACATACATACTACCTTATGATCATAGTCTTCATATAACTGGAAAATATACATTTTTCATTTGATATATTTGAATTTTTCTTTATTAATTAATTCTAAGAAAAAGAACGCGAAGTATTGCTAAAATCGATCTGTACGTTGCACGGATGGAAGACCAAATTTCGCCGTTAATATAAAATGTACCTATGATCTTAGTCTGACGTCGGTCCATCCAGGCAGGTTTTTTAAGCTAAAGTTTTGTTAGATCTCAAAATATTCCACGCACATTGAACATTAATCTTTTTATGGAAATGGCATCAAAAAACATCATTTATGTTGTCCTTGAACTAAACACTGCTAAATATATGTAAATTAATGTTTTCGAAAATTTGATAAAAGTAACATGAATCAGTTTTTATACCCGGGCAAATTACGTTTAATAGTTCAGTCGAGATTAGTTTTTGTAGGTAGAAGTATATATGGTCAACAATTACTCTACTAATTAATTGAATAATATGATTTATTTGACGAAAAGTGTTACGGTTTCCTGGTATAAGTTAACAGTATGGTATCAGAACGTGTTAATAAATCACGCTACTTCCTGCAAATGAGGCTGACATCATGCAGTAAACAAATTTGCGTGTATCTCAGAATTAAGGGGAGTAGTTATCTCGCATGACAATATATACATTAGTTTGTTCCATTAACTTGATGAAACACACCTTTCACACGGGGTTCTTTAAAACAATATCCGGTCAGGTTTATTATTATCCATTCAACATTAAATGTTGCATTGGGATAGAAAAATTTCACTGTTTGTGGTGGGTCTTAGGGAATATTATTAGGAAGTTTTCATCTTGTCTAGTCTATTGTCCTCTCCCTTTCCCATCTGCTAACTAAGACATAGGGTGAAGGTTCGCAAAAAGTAAATTCTACTGATGTAAGTGTTTGTAAATTGTGTTGTTCTGACTAGATTAAAGCCACTCATCAATGCCTACAGCCTTGCTACCACTCACCCTCTTCACACCAGGAGGGGAGGCTTACACTAAGCGTACATGGATTAGTAAGTACTAATTATATGTACCAGATGCAATCTCTGTAGAACAGGTAAACAGATGAAAACTACTCCAATCCTAAATGGACGCTATTTCTGAGGTTTGGGATTTTGGTAATGGATCTCAAGCCCAGGCCACCGGTTTGCCGTTTATACTTTCATTGAAAGTTTAGTATGCTGGATACTCCTTCTGACCTCTGGGTTATTACAAAGCGACCCGATATTTTTCTATATTCTATTGTAGTACTTGATTAATCAATTTCTGTGTGTGTAAGTGTTAGCCATTTATTTATAAAATATGTAAAATGTAAAGAAAACATATATGTTAAAATTGTTTTATGGCAACGGTTAAGCAGCCTATGTGTACGGTTAAAGGTATTTAATATAGGAATATCATAAATGTTTTGACTTCAATGTTCAATGAATAAGCTTCTGATGAAATAAAAAGCAAATATAACAGTATACTCATTTCTCAGTCTGGGAAAAACAACATAGAATAGAGAGAAGGTAAAAAAAAACACCTTGCGTAAATTGGTCTGTCTGTTGCATTAAGTGGCAAATTTGCTGTACAACTAAATGCGACCAATAAACGCATGCTTAACAATCTTATTTACTAACAATTTTTGTCTTAATTTTTGCAATTTCAATATTTTCTTATAAAGGAAATGTCTTATATGGATATAAAGAATTTTAAGAATATTTTTAAACAATTATGTGTGGCTCTTCTTGATTCATCTTAAAAGGTTCTTCTAGTTAATACGTAACGTACTCTCAAATTTCTTTTGTATCATTTGCAAATAAAACAAGTATAACTGTTCAGTTGACCGGGTCTTGAACCTTTTATTGCCAATAATTTGCACTTGCAGATTCGGGAATTATTCAAAACCAAGTGTATCGTCGTTATCATCATAAGAAATAAGCTTAAAAATTAAATGACATTTTTTAATACTTCAACAAGTAGAAATTAAAATAATGTATGTATTAGAAGTGTCATAGTTGATTCAAAATCAAATTATATGTCAATAATATACGGTGGAAATATCTTTGTTGTGCAATTACTGGTTATTTGGATCCTTGAGCTATTCCTTTTCCAAGCATTGGTCCCTCTTCGTGAAGAAAAAGTGGGGGCCAAACAATGAAAGCGTATTCGTCTCCAGACTTCGTGTATGCCCTGTACATATCTTTGTTAAATTTCCCTTTCGGCTTGCTGGAGTCAATATACACTGCAGGGTCCTGCACACACATATACAAACATAATGCCGCACATGCTTCCGCGTATTTTGCTGTTGCTTTGCCATAGTTCTTTTTCTGATTTTTCAGGAATGCCTATGATAACATTCAAATTTATTCCGTTCAATATTTAATTTTTTTTTTTTCGAATAAATGCAATTTGAAGCTTGAATGAACATAGATGGAAAAAACCATTTCATTAGAATCACCATTATTACATACCCGGCTTAGAGTCCCTGCAACTAAAACTGAAATTGATTTCCTGTGGTCTTTGACTTGCTTGGATAATCCATGTGGCCATTTCTAAAATTATGTCTATTCAATTGAGATAAATCTACAATTGTTGCCTTTATCTCTAATGAATTTACTCTTAAATAAAAATAACTGTTAATTTTCTAACAATAAAATCAATTTGGGTAGGTTTATTTCATTCAATGGGAATCGATATTATTATGTATCTGAAATTTTCAAATACTTTCTTTTGTAGAGAAAGTGCAGTATAATTGTAAAACAAATTTTACTTTATTCTTCTTGTATCATTTTATCCATCTTTAAAATATAAAGGAGAAATCTCAATTTAAAGATTTTTGATTAACTAACATTAGGGTTTTCCAGCCCAAAACCTTCCATTCCTTTTGACACAGAGTCATAAAAAATTGTCGCCTGCTTGTTAGAAAATGCATAGGCATCCTGTAAAATAACCAAAATGTGATCATATGAAGGTTTTACAATTATATAAAACAGTTTAAAATCTTCATAAGTAGATGGAATTGTTTAAACCAATTCTTCAAAGTTTATTTTTTCTCACTTTTTATTTATTTAACACATAAATTTGAAATAAATGAGGGTTGTTGGGATATCTCGAAAGGGATTCATGAGAATTTATTTTGTGTAATTTGAATAAAATAAGTTTTGTGTAATGACATTTAATTGATGGCATTTCTAGCTGAGTTATTCAAAACTGCAGAAGTAACAAACAATGGCTAAAGTTTCAAAGATTTTTACTTTACGGGGCACAGTGGGATAAGAAAATATAACAAAATATATTGCAATTAAACTATAAAATTATTACTGCCTAAAAAGGGATGCTAAACGATTTTAAAATGCAATTATTGATAGTTAGGTTTTGTAAGTTTTAGATGCTTGTGGACCATTCCACAGCAGAATCTAAATTGCACATCTCTCTCGATGACACTTTTTAGTAAACGGCCCCTTATGCCCCCTTTAAAAAAACTATGCTATCCCTCTCAAGTGTCTGTGTTTTAATAGTAAGAACATTTTTTTAATCTTACGGGGAAAACCTAAACGGAAAATATATCTAAGAACACACTTTCATTTTAAGAAAAGAAAAATGATAAATTGAAACACAATTATTTAGGTACTTTTGGTCACATGGTATGAAGAGAGCAAATAGTATAGTATTTATAAGCCGTAAAAAGCAATACCACAGTTGTATAATTGAAATCAAACTTGAGGTGGTATGGGACACTTTCCAAATTCAATTTGATGAATGTAAATCAAAATCATATTGTACAATAGGTACCACAAAATCAATTCATTGAATTAAAAACCTCTATTTATAAGAATTTTGTTAATTATGTTATTAAGTAGTATTCATATATAAAACATAAATTTATCAAAATTATATATATATCAAGGCTCGAAATCGTTACCTTAACTATATCGAAAAGAATTTTAATTCCTTCTTCCTCAGTTTTACTTTCCGAGTCGGTCAATTCTTCTAATGCGTCAGTCCACTCATTGTCATAAAGTTCTGAGAAATGTTCTGCTAGATTTGTAGGACGGTTTTTGTCACTCAAGTCGGCAATATTAGGATTTCCTTCGGTTAATTTGGCACCTGCCAACTGACTGAGTCTACAAAAAACAAGAATGTTATAATATAAAGTCTTACATGTTTTATACATTGTAGGTGCATAAAGTAAATTCAATCATATGAACCTGGAATAACAGTACTGTACATCATTATTTGTGGTGTTGATTAAGCAAGATTAACTCAAATTTAAAGTTGATGTTTGAATATTATTCGCAGCAATTTGGTTCTTTTATAAGTTTATATCTTTTGTATTTGCTAATGATTTTCTAAAAATGCTTATCGCAAACATAAGTCGTTTTGAACCAAATATTATTGGTAAAATGCAAACAAATTGTAACGTCATCGTGAGTAAAAATGGTTTAATCTAAATTCCATGACTGTGACTATTTATATGATATCAAATATTGATTACACTAAATTTCATGACGGTGACCATTTTCATATTACCAAATCTTGATTATGATAGCTTATTTTTCTAAACACACATTAAAATTAGAAATCGGTGAAGAATTTTTTTCTCTCAAATTATACACACGAAAGTCAGCTAAACAGTAATAACTTATCTTAACTTATCTTTGTCTTACCTATTTTTTAAAGTTTCATTTTCTTGCCTCAGCGACGCAATATCACCAGAAGGTAAATTCTTCATCTGTTTGTTACTATAAATAGGACGTTTTTACATTTGTTAAAAAAGACATTCATTTATGATTTTTATCAGAATATTTAACTGGTTTTTTAAAGGTAACAATAAAGTGTATATTCACCTACTTTTTTGACAGTTCCTTCCTTTTTTCAATGTCTTCCTGTAGTTCTTTGTTCTCTCTGTAATGTGTATAAAGGTGTCTTAAGTTTAGTAACCAACATATTTACGGTTTTTAAGGCAAGGATTAGTATTTATATATACAAAAACATACTTCTGCAAATGTTCTGTCTTTCTTTTTTCCACTTCTAATTCTTGCTGAGCATCTTTACTGCATTATAAATATAACAAAATACAATATAGATGACCAGTCCTTCGATGAAACACACATCAATCGGAGCACTTTCCATGCCTTTTATTGTGATTGTGTGTTATAATATGAAAGAAAACAAACAGTAGACCTTTATGAAAATATTCACTTTTTAACATCACAATAAAAGTTTAATTCAATACTGCAATAAAATATCTATAATATAATGTATATCGACATCTTTAACATGGGTTAATTCTAAGATACTTTTCAGTACATTTCTACCCTTTGCAATCTTCACACCTTTAAAAACTCCATGCACTGCAATATAACTATAATACACGCTTTGATGTTAAGTGTAGTTTATTAACAATTTATATATTCATAAATAAGAACAGTCAATATCACCGATAATGTATTTAATAAGACAAGCTATTCGGAGAAACTATATGACGCTTACAGAAGTAGTCAGTATTTCTAAGTTATCTTACATCTGTTTTCTTAATTTTTCTGAATCTGTTGTCAGCCTACAATAATATATAAAAACTAGTTTAAAAGGATTAATACAACATTAATGAATAGAACGCATTGTAATCTTTAGAAAACATTAATCAAACAAAGTCAATTTTACAAATTGATAAAAGGCTGTGCAATTAAACACTTTTTTAAAATACACTTTATGAAGTGATTCATGTTTACCTCTTTATATCTTCCTCGTGATCCTTTTTTAGTTTGTCAAATTCAACTGTAGTTCTGAGATAAAGACATATATCCGTTATATTCAAATCCTTTAAATGTAGATATTTAAATTACAATCTTTGTTATATTGTCAATATACGATTTTACAGGACAAGGTTCTGAAATATAAACAACTATTGTCATCAACAAACTGAATGTTCTAATAATTTTGGCCATTTCACAATACTTTTTCTTTTAATGCATAATATTAAAAGATGCATAATAAAAGTTGTTATTCAACTCTTTTGCGTACGCGTAGTCCCATACACATTAATAACACCCATGTGATTCATAAAATAAATATGCATGAACTTTTCTGCCAATGCTCCCTTTAATTGAATTTTTCAAAGGGTACTTTGATTTTGTTAATCATAAGTCTGATACACTTGAGATATAACTGTATTAATATTGTTATACTTAAGAACCATTAATCAGTAACATTAATGGTTCCCTAACAACAAAATTTTATGATAAACGTGATAACTTCAATTTTTCTATCGTCAACTTTCCCTACTTATGAAGCAATATACCTTCATCACCTGCATATGGAGTGTTTGTCTCTCAGTTGATTCATACGCAAGGGCATATTCCACGTATGAACAATTTCTAAACGAGGCAAGCTACTGACAAACAAGTTGATAAAACAAGATTATCAGTCTCGATTGAGGTCATCATTTTGTAAGTTCTATGGTCGATACAATGACTTTGTCAGCCAATACAATCTTCCGCTAGATCGAATGCTGACAGACGTTTGTCACTAGATGAGCGCAAGCGCGGGAATTAACACTTTACACGTTAATATGATACAATGTTAATATGTTGAACCCTATTTTTTGTTCATTGTTGTATATATTGTGTTATTTATCTGAAGTTGTGTTATTTGTTGTGTTTATATTATTTTGATTTATTTCTTAATTGCTTTCTTTACATATTCTTTAAAATAAAAATGAAAAACTGCATGGCTGGATATTTAGAGGACTGGACACGGGCGGGTTTTTTTTTTTTTTAAATCTAAACTGAAAATGATGTTATATACATGCACGTGGTCTTAACTCTTTTTGTTGCAGGATTGAAAAAAAACTTTTTTAAAATTTTATTTCAATCCAATGAGCAGGTATTTAGTGCGTCGTATCTCTAAATTTTGTTCTTTAGGTCACATTACATTATAATTTTTATCACTGTCCCAAATAAGAATTTCTGACAAAAGATGGGGTTTTTTTTAATTGGGAAGGGGGGTAATCCCCCCCCCCCCTCTTTATTCAACTTCCCGGTTTTATGCAAAACACAATCTGTTCGTTGTTTACCAATTAATGTCAAAGCTTTACTACCAATCTGTCGTGGTATAAAAATGTATGAAATTAAAAAACAACCGCTAGTGTAGGTATATTTTTTTGCATATTTCAAACCAAAGATTTACATTGTCAGATCCTAAGTATGTACCCGATGGTTAACTCTTCCTACACTTTCCGCCATGACGTTAATTAGTCTGCCCGCGTTCCTAGGGCATACCGTTCTGAAAGGGGGTTTTTTCCATCAAAACTAAAATCGCTTAAAATTATTCCATTTTATTTATTAACTTTTTTGTATTAACCAGAGATGTTAGATCCAAGGTATCATGATGAACTCGTTCTACACTTTCCTCTATGACGTTAATTAGTCAACCCGCGTTCTTGGTTGCCCCCTTCTGGAAAGTTTTATCCGTCAAAACTAAAATCGCCTATTCAAAAAAAAAATTGGCTCGTTTTATTTGTTCAACATTTGTCAAATCTTAACTTCTATGTATACTCTAAATTAGTATATTAGTAAATATATTCCTTTTTTACATAATCATTCAATATTATTTCATTGCAAGTATATATTTTTATGCAAACTACCCCTGACTTGGATCCGCCAACGCGTGTCCACCAGCTTACTCTCATTTTTGCTATTTTGGGCTTATTTATCGGAAATGAAAGTAGGTTTTTGATGAATTTCACAATAACTACTTATCAGTTAAAATTCAATTATAGCTTATGGACATCATCTCACACGTGTTGATATACCAAAGGTGAAGCAGTATTTCTGGTGCAGGCATTTTGTAGTTTATTTGCAAAATGTCTTAATTTATAAGTATAGATTATTAAGCCATTATTAATCACCAAATTGTCTACTGATGTTTCCGTTTTCCCGATTACGACAAGGAACACACGGTGGGTGTGACCGGTCTGCAGAGAATGTTCACTCCTCCATGCCACCTGATCCTGCCTCTAATTTTTTAGTGGTCCATGTTTGCTCTGCTCCTGTTTTGTATTTTTCCTTCGGACTTTTGATATTTTTAACACTGTTTGCTATTACCTCATTTCATTTGTAATGAAGTTTACGTAACTTACTTTTTTTGTTTTTCCTCTAGTTGTTTTTTAAGCTTCCCCACCTCAGGGTTTTCCGTACTTTAAAGCAAGAAGTAACATGCAACAAATTAAAGATAATACCGTTTAAATCTCAATTATTACAAAAGTGGTGACAAATAATATATTATTTATCTTACATTTCTTTTCCAAACGCTTTACATTTGATTAAAGATTACATGTATACTAGTATATTCAATAAGTAGAGATGTGACAGTATCTCAAAGTCATCTTACCTCTGATGTCTTGATTTTTCCGTGTCGATGGTCAGACTGAAAATATATTTAGAAATTAAGTTAAGTTGGATTTGTTCTCATTTGGTACAAGGCGCATAGTAAATTTGACAAAATAAACGGAATACGATAATCCATGTTTCAAAAATCAATACAAAATATTACTCACACTAAATAATAGATTTAATGTATACATTGATGATACTGTACAATAAAACAAACGAAAACGGTTACCTCTTTAATTGGTTTTCGTGTTCCCTCTTTAATTTTTCAATTTCATCTTTAGTCCTTTAATCATCACAATAAAATCCGTCATATTCAAATCAATAAAATTAGAATATATACAACATTGATACTAATTTTTTTTTTTTTCAAAATTGTTATCTGAAGTTTACAACATTTTGGGTCAATATCAATAAAATGTTTATAAACTTACTTTTTTTGTCATACGTTGTAAAGAATTCTCCCCTTTCAATTGCTCTATTTTTAATGAATAATCTTTAAAGTTTCGTACTAAAAATTGTTATTCAACCTTCTTTTTTGCGTAACCGTAGTCCAGTAAATATTAAAACCACGTTTTTGATTCATAAAATAACTATGCAGTTACTTTTCTGCCAATGTTTCAATTAATTAATTTTCCAATACATACTTTGGTTTTTTTTTCCTTCATTTTAAATCTGATACGTTTGAGATTGTACGTGCATCATTGCTGTTATACTTAAGACACCATTAATCAAGAACTTGTAATCACGGTTATCAACTTACTTTTTCCGTTCGTCCTCTAGTTGTTTTTTAAGCTTCTCCACCTCATAATTATCTGTGCTTTAAATAAAGAGGTGACGTGCAGCAAATTAAAGATAAGAACGTTTCAATCTTAGTTGTTACAAAAATGGTTACAAATAATATATTACCTAAAATTCATTTACAAACGCTTTACATTTGATAAAACATACATCTATACTTTCATATTCGATAAGTAGAGATGTGACAGTATCTCAAAGTCTTCTTACCTCTGATTTCTTGGTCTTTCCGTGTCAGTGGTCAGACTGAAAACATATTAAGAAATTGAGTCAAATGGATTGGTTCTTATTTGACACAAGGCGCATAGTAAAATTGACAAAATAAAAGGAACAAGATAATGCACCTTTCACAATTTAATACAAAATATTTACCACACTTAAACAAATATTTTAATGTATAGAATAAAGATAATGTACAACTTATAAACGAAAACTGATAACCTCTTTAATTGGTTTTCGTGGTCCTTCTTTAATTTTTCAATTTCATCTTTAGTCCTATGAACACAAAATATCCATCATTCTTCAATCTTTATAATAACAAACCATACAACATAGATGCTGAAAAGTTATTTCCGAATGTCAACATGTATTCGAAGTTTGCAACAGTATGGGTCAATATCAATTAAATGTTTATAAACACTAACTCTTCTTGTCCCAAGATTTCTCCCTTTTTCAACTGCTCTATCTTTTAATGCATAATCTTAGAATTTTCATAATGAAAGTTGTTATTCAACTGTCCGTTTTGCGTAACCCTAGTCCCGCATATATCATTAACACACATTCATAAAATAATGCAAGTACATATCTACCAATGTTCCTTTTAATTGGATTTTTTTAGAGCGTAGTTTTCTGAAAATTAGAAGTCTGATACATTTGAGATGTTACGTGTATCATTACTGTTATACTTAAGACTCCATTAATTACGAACTTATCAAAATTATTAACTTACTGTTTCCGTTCTTTTTCTAGTTGTTCTTTAAGCTTCTCCACCTCAGGATTTTCCGTGCTTTAAACCAAGAAGTAAGAAGCAACAAATTAAAGGAAATAACATGTCAATATCAGTTATAACAGATTCATAAGAGATATGGCAATATCTCAAAGTTATCCTACCTCTGAAATCTTGATTTTACCGTCTCGGTCGTCAGCCTGGGAAAATATTTAGAAATGAGGTGCAGTTGGATTTGTTTTTATTTAACACAAGGCTCATGAAAAAATTGACAAAATAAAGAGAACAAACTAATGAATGCTTTCGAAATCAATGCAAAATATAATCAAAATAAACAATCAATGCAATATATAGTTTAATGATTCTTTACAATTATACAAACGAAAAATAGCTACCTCTTTATTTCGTTTTCGTGGTCCTTTTTTAATTTTTCAACTTCATCTTTATTCCTATGATCAAAATAGAAATATTTTGTCATATTCAAATTATTAAAATTATAATGTATAAAAACATTAATACCAATTAGTTATATCAAAATTTTAATCTGAAGTTTAAAACATGTTAAGTCAATATTAATCAAATGTTTATAAACACCAACTCCTCTTTTATACATAAGACACGATTAATCAAGAACTTACTTTTTCCGTTCACTCTCTAGTTGTTCTTTAAGCTTCTCCACCTCAGAATTTTCGGTTCTTTAAATCAATTTGTAACATGCAACAAAGTAAAGATAAGAACATTTTCATATCAATTTTAGCAAAAATGAGGACGAATAATAAGTCGTTTTAATTTCGCGGTGTTCAAATTTCATGATTTCTCAAAAAGTAACAATTGCGATGGATTTGATTTTACGCTGCAATGTTCAAAGTATAGGCATTAAAACGTGTTTGGAAACTAATGACAGTATTCGTAATGGGTTTAATTTTGCCAAAAATGATAAATCGCGAACATATTGAAATTAAAACCAATGTGATTATCTGCAAATCTACATTATAACATTATATTATCTAAATTTTCAAATGATTTACTTTTAATTAAAAACATTTTTTATTAATTAGAGATATGTCAGTATCTCAAAGTTATCTTACCTCTGAATTCTTGACTTTTCCGTCTCGGTCGTCAGCCTGGGAAAATATTTAAAAATTAAGTGCAGTTGGATTGATTCTTATTTGACACAAGGCGCATGGTGAAATTGACAAAACAAACAGAAATGATAATGAATGCTTTACAAATCAATGCAAAATATAACCAAAATAAACAATCAATTTAATATATAGTTTAATGATTTTTTACAATTATACAAACGAAAAATAGCTACCTCTTTATTTCGTTTTCGTGGTCCTTCTTTAATTTTTCAATTTCATCTTTAGTCCTTTGATCAAAACAGAAATATGTCACATACTCAAATCACTAAAATTCAAATATATAAACCTTTAATATTGTCAAGCTATTTCGGAAATGTTATCAAAAGTTAACAACACGGTCAATACTAAATGTTACAAGTAAAATTTTAATATACACTAACTCTTTTTGTCTTTTATGGAAATAAATTATATGGATTTCTCCCCTTTTCCACATTTTTTTTTATGATCTCTTAACGCATAATCTTCATATTTTCATAAAGAAAGTTGTTGGTTAGATGCATCTGATTTATAACATAATTAAGCATGTACTTTTTTGCCAATGTTCCTTCTAATTGGAATTTTCAAAGCGTACTTTTGGGGTGTTAATTATAAGTCTGATACAATTGAGATGCTACGTTTATCATTACTGTTACACTTAAGACACTATTAATTACGAACTTATAATCAAAATTATAAACATACTTTTTCTGTTCTTTTTCTAGTTGTTCTTTAAGCTTATCCACCTCAGGATTTTCCGTGCTTTAAATCAAGAAGTAAAATGCAACAATAGGAACGTTTCAAATTCAATTGTAACAAAAATGGTGACAAATAATATTTTAATTTCATTTCCAAAAATTCACATATGATTTAAGCAGTTATACATATATTTAATAAATAGAAATAACGCAGTGTTTCAAAGTCGCCTTACCTCTGATTTCTTGATTTTTCCGTATCAGTGGTTAGCCTGAAAACATATTTAGAAATTAAGTTAGACTTGTTCTTATTTGACATAAAACACATAATAAAATTGACAACATGAACAGAACAAGATAGTGCATTTATTAAATCAATGCAAAATGTTAACAAAAAAATAACTGAATATATAGATTGAAAAATATACTGCCTTTTTTATTTACTTCATTTATTAATGACTTCGATTTAATTGTACCTTTGGCATTTTATGAACAATTGTAAACATAAAGGTGTACCTAATGTACATGTACCTTCATATTGACAACGAAATTGTAATAGTTGAACTGAATTGAAAAGGAAAAAGATATAATATGATAACTGTGCCCCCCCCCCTCCCAAGGATTAGGATTTTGACGAATCGTGAAGTTATTGTTTTTGCTTGTCAAGATATTGGGATAGGTCAATCCCCACCTTTGAAAAACGACGCTATGTGCCCGAAAAATAAATTACACATGGTGAATATACATATATACTCTCTTACACTGTTGTAGTCCCCTGCTGTTTTGTCAATTCTTTCTTCAATCGTTCAATTTCAGTTGCAGAACTGCGTGTACATGGTAGGAAAACGTTATAACTAATTTGCATTTGATAACAATTAAGATTTTCTGATTATAATAAACAGCATTAAATGTGTGACAATATGCAATACTGAATTAACATTTAGAAAATAAAGAATTCAAATACTTATGGTTAATCATTTTGTTCATTACCCATTTAGTTGAATGTCTTTCTTCTCTAGTTGTTTCTCTAGGTTCTCTATTTTTACTTTAGCTCTGATAAAGCAAGAAGAAGGCTATAAGGAAAATTTAAAAACACGTTTTCTTTTAAATAAGTGTTGGTTTTTACTTGCTCTATTAATGAAATAGGAAAGGTTATACCATGGCTCAATTTTTTCCTTTGAATGAAAATAATGTTAAAAGTTTTGTATCTTTTGTTTTTTACATGCAACAATGCCTTGATTACTGTACGTAATTGTATCACATGTAATGTGTTGTACATTTTCGAAGTGTTTTAAAAGTCTTTTCTAGTGTCTTTTAAAACAACTTACATTCTGATCTGGTCTTCAAATAAAGTCCTCAGATATTCATGGTTTCTATAAATAGAAGAATATCTTTATTGATTGCAAGGCGAAGAACATATTTGTTGTTGCTCACTAAATTGAATGAATTCGAAGGAAGGAAAACGATGTATAACAAAGTGACCAAATACATACTCCGCCGATTGTGATTCTGCAACTGATGGCTTTGGTTTTTGTTTTGCCGAATTGGCTGGTTTCTTTTTCGAATCTTTAGGTGGCATGGATGAGAGAAGTGCTTACTTTTGTATACCCTAGGAGCTAAAAACGTAATCAAATTGTTACTGTTGTTTATGATGTGTATATGTTCCTGGTCCAACGATTTTATAAGAGAATAAAAGACCTATAGATTCACATTTAAGAAAAGATTAACATATCAACCATTTACTATTATGTTTTATTATATATGTAGTCATATTTTACCTTATTTTACTCTCAGGTTGTTTATAAATTCCATGACAACATTACCTTCCGGGAATACGATGATAAACACTGAAATGAAAGTAGAAATCTCGAGGTCAGGCCGAAACTTGTCCACACTTAGTCATTTAAATAAACTATTTTTAGGTTTAAAGGTACTTCTATGTTCAACACTACACCTGGTTTTACAGGTAATATATATTTTAAATTATCAAATAAATAACGTCTATGGAAAAAGGCGACAAATATTTAACAGGTAAACAGTAATGGTTGCATGTAAATGTATATTTTTATATTGATTTCTGATGCACAATGAAATCGTTTGAAAAGTGCAGTACAGCTTCTCAAACCGTACTGATAAGCTGCATAAAGAATGTTTGTATCCATCTGGTTATCTTCATAAATAAAACTATATGCATCATCTTTTTTTAATTCTCTATGTAGATATTGAGGGGTCAAAAGTTCAAAGAGAGGTATAAATTGCTCACGGTTAAAGTGTGTATTCTACAGTGCTCCTACAAGTTTCTGTATATAATGAATATGTAAAAATAAAAATTTATTTGGAAATATCAACAATTTAACGCCGTTACATTGATACAGTTGAACTTCGATATCTCAAACACTAATATCTCGAATAAACGGATATGTCGAAGTGATTTGTAAGTCCCAACCACTTATTTTGTTAAGTATTTTACCCTCGAGATCTCGAATACTCGAATATCTCAAAGTTTTTTAACAGTCCACTCTAGTTCGAGATAGTGAAGTTTGACTGTATATTAAATTTACGATGGGATATTCATGGAATCTCATTTCCAAATATATAATTGTAAGTAATTTTGTATAACAAATAAACGGCGTCAAATCGTTGCAATTTTCCCTGCTTACACTTTTTTTGAACGCTGATTACAATTTTCGTTTGGTCCCTGAAATTCAAATAATTCATTCGGTTAGAATTTATGAGGCAAATCTTGGGGACGGGGGATTTAGGTCTGACAAAATACGTCAAAAATGCTTTACCGCGTTATGTTCTAAAAAATGTAAATGCAACATGAATGTTTATTTCGGCATTGATTGTTTTGTTTGTGGCATTTTCGCCTTTTTGACAAGGCTCTTTGAACATCTTTCAGAGAATCTTACTGTGTAACGGCAACAGTATTACATGTACAAATTCGATTTTTTATTGAATTAGTCGTAAGTAAGTATTTAAATGTGCAACTCTGCCATTTTATTCTTAAAATTCTCTACTCACCAGTCTAACTATTCGTTCAAATTAACTATGTGCACATGAATTAAAAAATATGTTTTTCGAAAATAATTACTTTCAACTTCATAAGAAAACAATACCTGATCTTGGTCTTTCTCTTTTTGAATATAAGGCACAGAAAGTAATGGTTAAATTTTTCCAGCGTTGGATGTTTAAATTTTTCAAGTGTCTGTAAAGGAAAGGGATTTTACTAATTTCTAAAAATTCAAATTTTGCTATTCTTGATGTGTATTAATCTTGAAACATTTACCATCTATCTTTCAACCTATCAAATGCATAAACCATACTAGATTTAATTTTCTAATTTTTCAGTCCTTATGTTTATTTGTAAACAAATACAGGTAATTTTTAATCTTCTTAGAAATGTATATAAAATGCTATAAAAACACGGCCGGATTTCAAAAGAAATAGTGTAAAAAAAAAACTTATTTCATGTAAACATAAAGCTTGATTTTTCTCAAAAACTACAGTGTTTGCAATTGCTGGTACTGATATGAAAAATACAGGTGTGTCGTAACGATTCAAAACTGTTCGTTCTATGATACGTCTTCTTCCCTGAGAAAGTAAGAATCGGTGAGTTTATAGGAAAACAAATGTACACAATAAAATTTTCAACACATGTCTGCAGCGTTAAAGAGAGAGTTAAATCTCTTTCAAGTAAACAAAACCAAAACATCATCATCTGCACAGAGCATTGAAAAATATTTCCCATTCATTTAAAAATATTTATTAAATAATCATGACCATATTTTGAAGTTGTAGTTTTTAACTCTTCTAATGCAGGTAATGAGAGATTCATTGTAATTGTGTAGTTGTGTGAAACTAATGTAACAACATTTTCATCGTCATCAGTAATCAGTCCTGAACGAGAGAACAAAACACATCCTAATTACAGTTCCGTTTATATCAATTACTGATGATTAACTAGTGATTCAATGGATGTGACAAAACACTTTTTTCCTTAAAAGAGATATTAAAGAACGTTTACAGGGTTATATTCAATACTACCAAATCAAAGTCTACGTTTATGACCATTGTTAAGATACAGTCTGAATTCTCTTTAACGACCATCACATTCAAAATAATGAACAATGTCTTTCATTGATTATTTGACAACAGTTACCGTCATCGATAGTATGTAATCATTAGTGAATCACCTTCTAATCAATGTTATTTATCAATCAATGATATATCATCGAGATAACGCCTATCAAAAACGTAGAAACATGCATAAATTATCCAATGAAATTTAATAACTTTTTATAACTTTCCGTTCGCTGATTCCATTGTATCGAACAAATAATTATTACTATGATAATGGTGTACATGCAAATCAAATTTGGATGTTTTCAATATTGTGTCAGATATCTAGAAATAAAGAGAGATCTCTATTAGACGTACCTAACTTTCAGGGCTTTTTTTCATTATTAAGTGTTCTGTTATAAAAATAATTTTTTTCGCATATAATAGTTCATAGTTACTTGAATTCATTATCATAACAAACTCATCATTGACATAAGGGATTCACGTTGCAATGTTATGTTGTTCACCTGTGACTAGACGTTATTGGTTGGACATTGCTGACGGAAGTGTTCCGTTACGCCTGATCGGTTTGCACGTAAAAATTCCCCTCCCCTACCGTATTTAGGCCCATCAATCTGTCTACGTTCTGTAGTTTCTCGTGCCATCGTGCTAATATTAAAATCATCACCCTAACAGTCTGACATAGATTTGTTAACTCGTTCTCCTTTTTTCTCTCAAACTGTGTTTACTTATCATCGTTTGGTTCTAAAAGACTCGGCAGACTCGGTATTTTTGATCTATCCTTTTTTTTACTTTTTAACTAAAATGAAAATTCTGATATTCGTGCTGTCCGCGCTACTTTTTTCTATTGTGGAGTCACAGATATTTAGGACTATTCGTTTTGTTCCTATTCCTTACCAAGGACCCCAATTCTCCAGAGGTAAATAATGCAATTTCTTTGGTTTTATTTAAAGTCTAATTTTTAAATTAAATTTAAAAATAAGAAATTACAATATTTGCTGGGGAGCTTTTTAAATTTAATTTCATTAATTCACTTGTATGAATCAATTTTATTCAACGAAAAAATATCGGACACAACTGATATAAGAACATGACAAATGTTACAAACTTTCCTCCCCTTTCTTTATAGGTTCTCCCTCCCCATTTAATTTCGGAAGATCTAGGTGGTCTTGGGGTCGTTGTTTTGAATATCCTTGGATTCCAGCGTGTCAAAGACTCTTTTCGAGGCGAAGACCAGTTTGGCTTCAATCGAATTCCCGTTCGCAAACCCCTACATCTCAGAACATTTGGCAGCAACCGCGACCCATAAACTGGCCACAACAAGGAAGATTCCCACAGCATACTGTTCCCGGAAATGGTTTAGGACAAGTGCCAGATATTTTACAGATCCAACCAGTTTGTAATGTAAGTATTTCATATGGATAAATTGTTCAGCCTAACAACTATTGAGTACAAAAGTAATGAATAAGAATCAACAGAGTTTTTGATATCTTAATTCAACTGAAGTTTAAAGAAACAAAATTGCATTTAAGTTATTTTGTCCTTTTTAGATATCGTGTGCTCGAGGGTTAAGACTTTTAGCAGGAGAATGCCGTGATAGTAAGTTTTAGAAATATCATGCTTTTGTTTCTATGATTTAGATCACATGTGCCCCTGGTCTTCTGTTGTACGGAGGAGAATGCCACTGTAAGTTACATGTATATGTGGTCTTCCCAATGTTCTGTTTTCCTATAATTTCTAAAAATGTTATTTATTGTAGAATGCTAATAAATATAAAGTTGGTAGTGAGGCTTATGTTTGTGGTTGATAAACGCCAAACCTTATGCTTAAATTGTTTAAACTTGCAAATAGCGACTTTGCAAAAAAATATTCGTTGTGTATAAATGTGCATCCACCTATATGTAAATATAGATATATATATCTGCTTTTCTGTTAGAGAAATTAGATGGTTATATCAAATTTACGCTGGTTTTTGAAACTTCTTTATTTTAAAATTGATTTATTATAATTTTTTTTCTTTTTTCTTTCGTAGTAGGATTGGACTCTTTATGTACAGTAAGTGACCAAAATTGATGAAATAAAACTGATTTACAAATCGATTTGTTCATAAATACTGGTAGAGAACTGTATATTTTCTTAAAAACTGATACTGTTTGTTACAAAGGTTCCTTTGTTTTATAATGTGACATGGGTTTTTTTGTTCGTTTTATAGCCTTCATGTCCTAATGGTTATATATGTCATCATGGACATTGTGACATTGGTTGGTATTACTTGATTTTTATTTAGATGTTTTATTCATAAATACATTTTTGTATAATAAAGATGAAGAAAACGATGCATGTATGTCTTACTCGTACTCTGTGTTTTTAAATTTGATTTATTTACATAAAGTATCAAATAATTTATGTATGAAATGAAAACGACAATTCTTCTCACGTGGTGGTTTTTTTTTTTTACTTACAGCTCCCTGTAATGTAAGTATGATGTATCACGGCATTCTGATTATAAAAGTGTACCATCGATCATTCCTCTATGTGAAAACCGCATACAATGGGGACGTTCCGAACTTTGGAAATTTTTTTGTAGAATCATGGACTAAAATAGAAACAATTTGTCTTTGAAGATTTATCAATTGTAACTTGTATAACTTTTAACCTGTTTAGTTATTTAGCGTTTTCTTCGGTGGCAAAGATCCGTTTATTAAGTAAATATTTTTGCGGTTTTGCGTCATATTACTCCATATATCAGATTATAGGCGTTTTCAGGTTTTTTAAATGGAATTCTTTTGAATTTAAAACGTATTAATTTTGAATAATAATAGGAATAATAATGGATGATATGAAATGTTTAATTATATCACTTTCACATTTGTAAGAACGAGCAAGATTTTTTTAACATTTACAATTTCTAATTTTTTAATTGGTAGTTGCAATTTTCATATTTTGGATTAATATGATAATTCTATCTAAAAATAATTAGTATAATTAAGATATGTACAAACTGGTACTATGTATATATACATATATATATAGAATAAAATGACTTTGCAGATTTTGTTCTGCATACATATCATCATTATTTTTCCATAGTCTTACGCATGCTGAATAATGAATCAAAGTTTCCAGATAAATATGATATATATATTTTTAAATTTTGATTATCAAATTAATTTGAAATTTAATATCTTATAAATAATAAAACAATTTAGAATTGACATAAAAAAAATTCTCGGAAAAGAACATTTTCTTACATCTTTGCCGTTGTGATCCTTTACAAATATTATATTGATGATAAATGATGAAGTCTTTGATTTTGTTTTTATTTATTTTATAGCCAGCTTGTTCAAATGGTTTGACATGTCGGGATGGAAAATGTATAGATAATCGTAAGTAAATGATGGAGAATATTTCCAAGAATTTTCGATCCATTTATATGAAAATATTTTATTTATTTTGATTTAAACATATATCATGACAAAATACAAATAGCAAATGAATAATAATGTAGAAATTCTAATAACTATAAATTTTAAAAAGTGAACATTCTTTTTTATTTGCAGATCGATGTGAGGTATGTATTTTAAAACTTATGAAGGATTGTGGTTTAGTTTATTAAAAATTTACACGATAATTGTAAGTCACGGTTGTGGTATTATATTTAGTGTCATTCTGTAAAAGTTTTTAAAATGCATGCACAACATGCTTGGATAATTACAAAAACTATGTACTATTCCTAGAAAGAAAAAAAAACCGAGTTACATTACAATCATTATGTAAAAGTATTTAATGCGCATAGAAAATGTACTAAATTTATGAAGCGGTAACTGTGGAAAGAAAAATTTCCATCTTATCTTAAACCTTTTGTAATTTTTATTTATAATTTTACGCTTTATTTCAACCTGTAACGCGGATTTGAAAATAACAGATTCATGGAAACAAATATAAATTCCCCGCTTTTTTAATTACCTCATCAGTTTTGACCGTTAAACATACTACAATAAATACTCTGTGACAGTTGATTACATAAAACATGACGTACAAGGTTATTCAAAATGAATATTGCCCAAGGATATACATCATGTAAACAATATGATATCGTCATTATGGCTCTATACATCTATAATTAGTTAAACATCGTAATAATTAGTTAAACAATTCAATTTGTTGATATTATGTAACCAATTTTTAAACGTTATCTACTTCCTCAAACAAATGCAAGACAAAGATATACATCCTAATGATCTACTTTGAGTTGCCCTTGCCTCAGACATTTATGGACTAACAATGTAGACATTGAAAATGGGTTTTTTAAATAGCATTATTATTATCATTAGAAAAATACTGCGCATAAAGCTGTGCATTTTGAATTTGAGTTTGAGTCCCATTTCATTAGCAATTTTAATTCAAGTAAAGCATTTAAATACAGAAACACAAGTAAAGTCCCCAGATGAGAAAAAATCTCTAGATCGAAATAATACATAAAATTTCTTAGTATTATTAATTTGTTGAAATTTTCGACGCATAAAATGTTGAACCAGCAAGTCACTTATATGATCTAAGAAAATAGTTTTGGAATATCTTAATCAATAAACCAAGAATCTTTGTAGCGTACAGAGGGGTATAATGTCCCAATTTAACTAGCATTACATGTAATGTAATCTTTGTTTTGCAGCCTGCTTGTTGTCCAGGACAGGTGTGTCATCGGGGAACGTGTTTGGCAGGTATATTCTGATTGACGAAATTTTCAAATATATACAAATCTGTAAAAAAAAAAAATTAAAAATTCCTTAATAGTGCACTTTGCAAAAGATTAAGAAAATCGCGTTATTTTCGAATGCATAGAATTATTTGCAATTCGTTAATTGCTATCCAGTGACACTTTCTTTCAATAAAATTTCTTATTTTAAACTTTTTAAACACTTTTTTCTTAAACACTTTTAAAAATTTTTTCAGAGAGTTCTGTTCCTGGTGGCCCGGTATGCAATGTAAGTATTTTGATAATATACATGTGTACATGTAAAAATACTTCAATTTCTGTCTGACATTCGTATACAATATGAAAATCTCCTCATGGTAAAAAAAAAGATTAACTGTTTTGTGTTTTGTTTACAGCCCTCATGTCCACCGGGCTTCGTTTGTCATGACGGCCATTGTGACAAAGGTAACACCATCTAAAATACTATAATCATTACACGCATAACAAGCTCGCTACAAAGAGGCTCTGAAGGAAACCAAATACTCGTCATATAACTAACAGCCAATGTTTGAAATACCAAAGTCGTAGAAGAGTGACTAAGCCAAAAAAAATACAATAGATACTAGTAGTTTGATTTTGGGAAATGTGCGTAAGCTAGTTTGACCTACCATAATCTAAAATAGACAACATTCGTAAACCAGTCAAGCACTTCCTGTTGCTGATAATTATTGTTAGCAAAAGATGGCAATGTGAAGAATGATGGCAATGTGTAGATAGCATTGCATCAGTATTTACCATGTTCTTCGAATATCCACTGAATTTAATATACAGATTCAAAAGCTATTACTACTTAACAAACAATACTTTTAAATTATTAAATCTATTTTGAATCTATTTCAGAGTCCTCTTCACACTTACAAGAAGCCCAATGTCGGGTAAGTTCTTTATTATGGTAAAACTACAGAAAAAGCAGTTACAGCGAACACATTTATAGTGAATTCACGATTTTGCAAAAGTCTTAAATCGTGTTATAACTTTATCGATTATACAGAGAGAAATTTATTACGACTCAAACATTGTTCTACCCGCCATCTTATGATCATGTTCAACTGTAATTGGCTACAGATGTGCAATAGATGTACACCTATTTATTTTTTTTCAGGACCCATGTCCCATTGGATACGTTTGCCACAACGGACACTGCGACAAAGGTATGGGTATAGTGTACTCAGCTTGACTTGACCAAAAGACAAACAATGTATTCTTACATGTATCTTTCGTAGATCATTTGTTAAATCTAACTTGTTTTCTTTATTCATAAACGATTTGATGATACATTTCTATTGGGCTAATTAGATATATTAAGATTTTGTTCATTATTTATTTAAGAAGTGTTTACGATAGGCAAGAAGTACTTGAAGGGACTATGAGAACTAGGTTGATTGATAATTTTCTTTTCTTACTTTAACAGAAACAAGCGGATCAGACACATGCGCTGTAAGTAAAGACAATCAACCTGTTTACTTAAGGCTTACTTTAACCTTCTTGGCTTTCACTATTCGTGTACCTCTTTTCATGATATGACTGGCTCATAATAAGTTTTATCTTCTTCTTCTTTTATTCAGGTTCAATGTGTTCCGCCCGAAATATGCCACAATGGACATTGCGAAATTGGTAAAGCCTCTTCATCATTTACTCTTTTATAAATATTGAAATTAATACAAGTTAATTGACGATAACTATTTTGCTCTTTTATAACCTTCAAATTTAAATAATACTAACGTTAATTGTCAATGAATATATAATTATTTTCTTCCATTTGAATTTGTTAGATCCCCATACCCTGACGCATCTTACTGTTCCCGGTCTGGACCATGCCCATGACCATTCACATCCCGGGGCCGGGGGTGCTTTGATCCCTATAACGGGACAAACGGGTCATCAAGATCATCACCACGAGGGAACAGAAGGAGACCACAACCACCAACCGGTCTGGAATCAGCAAGGGGGAGGGCCAGGAAGACAGGTGCCCGAATTCTTTGGGGGCGGCAGTAGAACCACCCCGGGTGTGTTCGGATCCCAGTTTGGCACACAACAGAATGGCGGAGTGAATGATATTCACGCTAGGATCGCCAGCGAATTCAGACAGTCTAATATACCTGACAGCCAGTTAGGTGTCGATTTGAACTCAATCCTTTTCCAGGACCCCGTCACTGGCCAAGGGGTGAACATTTCTCCTTGAACTAAAAGTTTATTTCATTATGTCAAGTAACTTGATTATTCCCCGTTCAATGCATTGGATTTGATGCAAGAACAAGAAATAACCAGGCCCAAACTGAATGAAATCCACTTAGAAGTACATAAATGTACAGTCCTGATATTGACTGTGAAGTACTTTAATTATATGGATCTCGGTGCTATGTTTGAAACTTGTCCTTTGTTTCAAGTGCATATATGCAAACATAAAAGCATAAAATGAGAATCTTAAACGTTCGATTGGGTAACATCTGCAGTGAGATTTGAATGAAGAATTTGTTTGTAAGATGGATGATGTCCATTAATCTCCCAGAGGAGTTATATATCCAATGGGTTTCATCTCAAGTACGTGTAAACTTTGTTGTTCATCTTGGAAAATATATATCGTTTATTCATTCGTAACAATATAACAGCATTAATTGCATGAGATTGACATCATTTTATACCCACCATATTTACTTTCACTTAATGATATATCGGTTTAACCGTATTTCATTTTCATTCTTTGCATTTCTTAACACAACTATTTGATATACATGTATTTTATTTCTTTTATATCTTAAAAGTAGACTGTTATTAAACTCGTAAAAATTATTCATTCAAATAAAGACTGTAACATTGAAAGATTTTGTTAGGATCATTTACGCTTGAAGAAAATTTAAAATCGAATACATAAAAACCATTTCTTGATGGCATTTCTAAAAAGTGTACTTGAATTTATCTATAAATAATGTACATGTAGTTAATGAACATTTGAAAATCTACAATATTATTGTTTATTATACAATATATATTATTCTAAAACAATCTCATTTTTCTTTGGTTATATTGAAGACGGACAGCATTTTTTGTACGATAATGTTATTTGACATTTCAATGTTTTCTTTGAAAATGATACTTTAAATACTTTTCATCTAATGATTCCTTCGATTATTATATTATCGATAGGTTTGATATTGAACGATCAATAACATGATGCAATGGTTAAGAATTTTTCTTATTCTTATTCAAGAATTAGATTATTTATACGCACAATTATTAATATTTAATCCAACATGTTTATCTAATGTATGCGTATTGTATAATTTACAAATATGATAATAATACAATAAAGTGGCTGCTTCCATTGCAAACATACATGTCGTTTATAGTTCCTAATTTTGATTTCAATAGGAATGTATTGAATGGGTTTAAAAGAAAAATAGTTCAGATGTTTATTTTCTGCCTTTGCACGTGCAATCCAAAACAATATAGATTCTACGACAAATCTTGTTACTCGAAATTTAAGAATATAATGATTTATACCTAAGAAAGAGTATTGCGGACAGGGGGACTATAAAAAAAAATCTGCCGGGTATTAAATGGTCGGTAAAAAAATTACTGATTATGTATAGATGGCGCTTGACCGGAAGTGGACACAAAATTGGACACTTGCAATGATCGCTTAAGATTAGTATTTGTTCATTCACAAATTTAAAATAAATTTGAAATATAAAGAATGAAATGCATTATTGCAATTGTGAACACTGGATATTCACTTATGCGGAACTTAGTCTTATGAAAATAAAGTAAAGTAAAATCTGACAATCCTAAACGTTAACAAGATATTAACCTTTAAGAAAGTTTATTTTTATTTGAAACAGGACTTAAAATAATGAATATAACTTTGCTATGCAAATGAAATACACAAGAATATATTTGTTAATAAATATGGATCATACAAAAAAAAAAGAAATGATTAAGCCTTTTGTTCCCTTTTCAATTATGGTTATCTTAAGGTTTTACTGAAATTCTATTGCTGGCCTTCAAATTTCTTTTAAATCTTTATGGGTTTTTTTTTCATTTAATGTATATAAAAATAGAATATTAATTAAGTTTTTATAAACGAGAACATGCGGTTTATTCTTCACTAAAACACATATAACTATTTGGAAAAGTAACGTGCTCTGAATTGATTATGTCATGTTGCTTTTATCAAAGTCACCAGAACGTCCTAGAGCTGTAAACTGCAAACAATGGCCTATTATTCTTTTGCGAATTGCTTCACATTTTGCCCTCTACTAAGTATCTTCCAAAATTTTTGGAAAAGATTCCCCGACAAATTTTAAATATTAAAGCAGTTTTGATAAGGACTATAAATGGGTAAATCAGTATAATTAATTTCCTCTTCCTTATTAGAATTTACGTGTGTTCATAGGTAAACCACTGATTTATTGAATTTGTGTCACGGAGTTCAAACAAAACAAATAGCGTCAATCCCAATAGTAAAACGTGTTTGAAACAAACCACACAGTTTTCCTATGAACCTTTGTACTTTTAATTAGTCAGTCTGGATTTCCTTGTGTATATACAAATTGTGTTTTTGGTGTTTTTTCTCTTTGTAATGTTTGTTGCAGTCGTGGGTTGTTTTTTTTTTTTTATTTGGGGTCAAGGGTCATCATTATGGTGGCTGATGATTACAGTGTATCTGTGACGTCGTCATTTGTCAAAGTGCTCATGCGTGTGATTGATGTGCAGTATGACAGATAACGACCAACTTCTGACAATTCCCTCGTCTTTTCCATACTGCACAAACTTCGACGTCGGAAAGTGGGTTTGTAATAAAAATAGACATTAGGAGGCATAATAATACACAGTACTGTACTCTAGTTTACAATCGGGATTTATACTTTTATTTATCATCAAGGTATGATTTTATTCCATATAGATTTACTCATTACTGCAATAACAAGACTTGTTTTTAAAGAAAAGAAAATTAGAACATGGAGATAAGATCAAAATCAATCAACATAACGAAGTAATACAGGTATAAAAAGATATTAGAATTCATGTTTATTAAGAATGACATGTACGAGATTGACAGAAAATCTCAAGCGAGTCGTGTAGAGGCACAAGTAAAAACATTTTTAGAATCATTAAGTTAGGTAGATGTAATCTTCATTTGCATTGTTGGTGCTATAATATTTTTCCTCAGTTTAATAGTTATTTAACTATTGTAGCGTCTTACATAAAGCAACAGATGCAGCTACAGATATGCCTCCTGTCTTCTATATTCTACATTTGTGCGGCTCAACAGAACAGTAAGTATAATAGTTTTAACACTGTGATTCTGTTTTCGTTAATTATTGTATTGTATTATTTTATATAGATTCTTTTAATTTTTCCATTGGGGTGGGGGAGGGGGTGGGGATGGTTAAATTGAATGGCAATATAATCAAAATTAGATGTTGTATCCGCTCGCTTACTCAATTATTGAAACTGTTTAAGCACGATTTTATTCAATATTTTTACAGTCATTTGAATTTTCATTTGAATTTTTATTTGAATTTTTAAGATATAATGGGGAGGATCTTTCATAATCCATTTATGGTGAGGGTGATACGAAGAGACCCCCAGCCACCCCCTCCTGTAACAAGGCCACGTGCTTCTTCCTCGCCATGCCCAGTAGGTATCAGTGATGGTTGTCTCAAAAAGTATTTTTGTGTTAAGCAATATGATATTTTGATATGATGTGATGTCTTTTCTCGGATTTTTAGGATGGGTGTGACCCAGGCTATGTTTGCTATGGAGGCGGATGTCAAAAAAGTAAGATTAATGTACAAGAAGTATAGCTATATCAATCATATATGTTAATTATATAAACGTCGAGATAAATTAAAAGTTCGATTCGATTTTTTGAGATAAAAAATGACCATCGATTGAGCGTTATTAGTTTGTCGATAAGCATTGCTTTCCTTTCTTTTTGTAGTGGGTGACTCTCTTTGTAGTGTAAGTAGAGAGAGAGAGAGAGAGAGAGAGAGAGAGAGAGAGAGAGAGAGAGAGGAGAGAGAGAGAGAGAGATGTATGTACATGTATGATTTTTGTGATTTTATGATTTTTTATGAGTTATGATTTTTTTTTATTTGAAAGCCGTTACTAAGCAACAACTCCAATATTACAGCTACTTTCTCTTCTAAAATCCGTAGCTAAAATGCGATAAGGACGGACTCTTTTGTCATGTTTATCTAATTGTTAGCTGAGTTTAAGAAATGATTTTTTGTGATGAGCAAAATAATCTCACTAAAATTTGTTGCAGTATAGGTTATCAATAATAAATTAATGTTTTTAAAGAATTGAACTTCCTCATTTTCGCTCACTTCTACTGCCACATCATTTTATGTTTGAATGCATATCCTCGTAGGAGGAAATCAAACTAGTTTATTGCATTAATTTTAATTAATTTAATTTCGACACCAAACCATAAACAAATTTTCATTTCATTTTATTATCTGATCCATCATGAGGTTGATTTAACACATTTGGCGACAATCAATTTATCCGTCTTATTATTACGTTTGATCATACTTAATATTTATATATGTACATCAAATCAATCATATCAAATAATTATATTTTGAATTTTATTATGTACGAAAGCGTTTACATGTTTTTATTGTTTTGATTTTATTTTCTTGTTTAGCCTATGTGTGAAGAAAACCACACGTGCCATCACGGCCACTGTCATTACGGTAGGCATTTCATTGTTTCCGGTTCCCATTTCTGTTGAATATTTAAATACAATTTGATTGATACGTATCGCGTATCTCACAATTTATTTGGCCTAGTTTTTTATATAACCACTTAGTTGATATTGATCGGTGGTTTTTTTTTTTTTTGTCTTTTTCAGAACCCTGCAGGGTAAGCTGAAACTTCTTCTACATAATTTTATCATAAATTTTCCTTAGAATAATTCTCCAAAAAAAAAGCCTCCCAGTATAAGCTACACAAATGGCTAAGAGATTCAGACCACATGAGTGGTTTAAACTTAGATTCAGCTTCATTGGTTTGCTTACATTAAAACTTTCTGATATGATGTAACACTTTAAAACTCCTTTTCACACACAAAAAATATTGTTTATAAAAGCAATAGGGAAAACTAAATTAATTATTATGAAGTAATGACGTTATGATAAGTTTTTTTTAAAATAAGTTTTCAGCGGATCTAAATAAATGGATTTTTTTCTCATATTGTTTTAATTGTTTGTATTTCAATTAGCCTTCATGTAGAAATGGGCAAAGGTGCATCAATGGCAGATGCGAAGACAGTAAGTAAAATGTTACATATACAAACCCCAAAACTGAGATTATCTATTTTTATCATCATAACACAAGACAAATAACTTTTTACTTTTTCAGCAAATTATTTCATTAACTTTCTTCTTTCTTTCTTTTTTTTTAGTTCCTTGTAGAGTAAGTATCCATGAGCAAAATTTGCTTTAAATCAAGAACATACGATCTTTTAAAAAATATATCAGGAAATACACGGTAAATGTCATAAGCTTGGGCAGTAGGAAACAGAGTTATGTACTATCAATCAACGGGAAGAATTTAAGTTGTAATAGTGTTATCCATCAATGGGAGGAAAAATTCAAAAGATGACGTTCATCACTAATATCAAATTGGACTCCTCAGAATGAATAAAGACAAAATATTTAAAACAATATCATATCATATACTGCCGTGGCCTTTAAACACGGCATAAATGATTGATACGATTTTACAAGTAATTTATTTAACAACTTTATTACGTTTTAGCCGAGATGCCCACCTGGATTTGTTTGTAACAGGGGAAATTGCGATAGAGGTAGGTATTGTACAATTCATCTTATCGTTATTTCCTGGAATTTTTTTTTAATAAATGTTGCATTGTATATAAAATGATAGCATTTTCTTTTCCCCCCTTTTTTGTAGACAGAGGTGGCCAATGTACCGTGAGAAATATTTTGAATCATAGTTTAAATATTCGATGAAATGCAAAATTTAAAAAGGAAAAAAATCATCAGCAAAATTTGTATGCATGACATAAGTATAAGATAAAGAAAGTTTTAAAAGAATAGTATTCTGATAATGATTTCTATATAAGGTTATCATATAAGATTTATTTTGGCTCCCAAGTACTTCATATGAATCATGTATGTGAAATTACATTTCTACACTTTATGCGTGGACAAATTAATTTTAATCTTGATTTTATCTCCCTAACAGCCAGCCTGTCCCCCGGGCTACAGATGTCATGACGGTCATTGTGACTTACTGAACTGTAAGTGCGTCTGTTTGTCTATCTGTCCGTCCGTCTGTCCGTCTGTTTTTATTATCGATTCATAATCACTTCACGTCCCAATTATTATTTTGCTTTAAAATGTGTTGATATAATTTTCCTTACTGAAATGAATTAAACCATCGGCACACGCAAAATAAATTTTAACGAGTCAGCTAAGTCAACTGTTTTAGCCAAGAACGAGCTTTGAATTCGACAAATGTATGGCGCTTGATCCTTGAAAAATATTGAATAATCAAGGAAAAATTAATAATTTAAATTCAGATACTGATATCCACCGCTTTCCACTCTTTTGCATGACAAGACAATTATTGCTACGAATCAACTTTGTTTCGAAGGAATAACTTTGAAACCACCTTAATGTATTTTATTGTTTTCTTTACAGCTAATCCACATGGAACATGTGATGTAAGTATATGGAAAATCTTTTCCGAAGAATATAGAAAACCTCAAGCGACACATGATAATGATCACTGTGTCGTTACATGTATTAGTATACTAGTATAATTCCTGCAAATAGGATATAAAACATGCATGTACCATTGATGAGTAATGGTTAAAATTGCCAAACATTTCTACAATAAAGTCACATATTATAGATCCCATGTGTTTTAGCCCCCATGCCCGAGGTATTTCATTTGCCATAATTCCCACTGTATCAAGAGCAGTAAGTTTCCTGTCTTGCCTCGTAGCAATATAATACTTAAACAAATAAGTTCGCCTTCGCACTGAAAAAGGCTACAGTGTACCCATCTTAAGCTCTGATATATATTAATATATACCGAGGATATATCGTAATATTGTTCCATTTTGTTAATTTGTACTGATGTTGTAAACAAAACTTTATTCGCGACAAGTTTTTTTTTTTTTAAATTTACCGAAGATAACCTATAGTTGGCGGCAACTATTTTTCGCGATCAGGCACCCGTGTTATTACACATATTTTTTTCGCGACGTAAAATATTCGCGTCGACTAGGCTTTCGCAAGCGAATGAAAGTTGGTTTACTGTTATATCAAATATCTTAGGAGGGGGTGTACTAATTCCAAATTCGTAAAGGTCTTTCATATCATTTATGAATTAGGTGCAAAGGGCATTTAACGTTGTAAATAACGAATGAAAATGAAAAGAAATGACATCAAGATACATGTATAATAATTATTCTATGTTTTGAATTGTTTACTCTTCTTATCTAAAATTCAATATTTATTTGTCAATGCATCAGTGGCAATAAAGAATATATAAATAATGCTTTCAACTAATACAGTATAAATATTCATTATATTAGGGCTTGAATAGATAAAAAATAAGGGTTTATTAAGTTTTTATACTGCCGTTTTCCTATCCTTCTTTAGCAACCCCTTTATTTCACAAGTATGTTTACACCCAGTAGCTAGTGCCTTTAATTCTATCAATTTAGAAAATTAACTTTTGTTTTAAAAAGGGGTTTTATTCTATTTTACACATGAAACGATTTTCTGTTCTAAAGTTTAAAGTCTCAGCAAATAGAGATTTTTTTTCATCTGCGTTAGAAGTTAAAGTGTAAATAAACATTTGAGCATTAATTTTTCTGTCAACATAGCAAATTCGTCTGCAGATGGAACCTGTGACGAACATGTAAGATTTTAACCTACATTGATACTATCAATATTATAATAGTTATACCAAGTGGGGAAAAAGAAGGGTTTTTTTTTTTCCAACATCCTCCAGGTCTTTTTAAATTATTTCTATTTAAACCCCACCAAACACGCATTATGTCTCCCCTTTCAAAGGGGAGACATATTGTTTTTGTCGACTTTCTTATTCTTCTTCTTATTCTTCTTCATCCAAATTTGTCCAGGCTGTAACTTAAATACCCTTTGACATTAAGACTTCAACCTTGGAACATAGGTAGATGGTATTGAGAAGGAGTGCACGCCACCAAAAGTTTTGACCTTGACCTATTTTGTTCTTCAAGGTCAAGCTTTTCATAAAAAATATTGTCCGGACCATAACACAAGACTCTTTTAACATACATACTTTTAACTTGTATCATAGATAGATGGTATATAACCTAGTTGAACCTTACCAAAATTTTTGACCTTGACCTAGAATTTTTATTTCAAGGTCATATGAGAAAAAACTTCATTGTTCAACTTCTGAATATACTTTGACAGAAGGACTTCAAACTTTAAACAAAGAACAATAATAATACACTTAGGTGTACTATTGAATAATATTTGACCTTGACCTTCTTTTACTCAAGGTCAAATTAAGAAAAAAATAATAAAATTCTGTCTGGGTCATAACTTTAATACCCTTTGACATTAAGACTTAAAACTTGGAACATAGGTAGATGGTATTGAGAGGGAGTGCACGCCACCAAAAGTTTTGACCTTGACCTATAATTTTCATTTCAAGGTCAAGCATTTCATCATTCATTCATTGTATCATAGATAGATTATATATAACCTACTAAATAGAAATAAAACTTAATTTTATTTTACATCACATATGACACATATATCACATATGACATATATCACATATCCTCAAGTCTCTGGCCATGAAGAGCAAGAAAGAGGCGGGTCAGCTCAATATACCATCTACCGGTACATGTAACAAGATGTTTTGTTTTAAAATTTCCCTCCTATCTTTTAAAACTGAAGGTCCATTTCAGGTTCTTTCCATTTTGTTACAAATACATAACAAAGGGGAGACATGTGTTTTTTGTTAAAAAACAATACCCACTAGTTTTTGAGTGCATTTCATCTTCGATGTTCGTAATGGTCGTCATGGCAGAATGATTGTTCTTTGTTATGTAGAGACCTTGTCCTCCACCATCTCGATGTGTGAACGGTCATTGTACGGGAGAAGCTCTACCAGTCGGTAAGATATATAATATAAAACAGATTTTTAAATTGAGTGTTATTCTACAAGAATGATATAATACATGTATTGTAATAAGTTTGTAGAATTTCAAGTAATTTAAACCATAACGTCATTTTAATAAATGTATTGAAAAGTAATATGAGACTGATTTTATAAGGTGCGGTAAATCCGACAGAGGTTCGTTCAGTCAACAACAACGACCTGGCACCAAATCAACCAAATCTGCCAAATCTACCAAACATTCCGCTTTTACCAACTGGCCCAATATCACCATTTGCCCCTGGTAGTCAACCTGGGCCGTTTTCTTCCCTTATTCCAAACGAGCAAACAAATTCCTTACCATCAAACGACCCAAATTCAAGATGGAATGTTCGGGACTCCTCGGGATCAAGGGCGATGCCCTGGGCGAGACCTCCACCACTAATAATTAGGCCAGGTGGTGCCACCAATATCCCGGACAATTCAAGAGTTCCGGGTTTATCAGGACCAATCGATCTTAATCCTTTTCCAAATGCAGCTGGTTTATTCCCGATGACGGAAAATTCCAACTCACTTCCGCCTTTTAATTTACCAAGAGGTCCATCAAATGCAGGTGGCGGATCATCACCCTTGAGTGGCGTATCTAACTCCGGAACGGGGATGTCTCTGCCTCCTCTAACTGCATTAGGGGGCCTAAATCCCCCAGCGATGCCCCCGGCACAGGGACCAGTGCAAGGGAGACCGGGAAATGGGGGAGAACTTCTCATACCAGACATAGCTGAGATTTGCCAAGGTGGCAATTGTAACGGAGCACCACTCGCTCCTGGTGAGTAGCATTTAGCAATGTTCCATTTAACTACATGTATTGCTGTATAAAACCAAACCTTATTCAGAAAAGTCAAAATGATTGATGCAAAAACAATGGTAATTTGCATGCATGTTATTTGTTTGTTAAAGGTTCTAACGTTGGTCTCAACCAAAGGCCTACCGTCCCTCAGACACAAACACAAATGGTTGGAAGAGGAGATAGCTGTGGAGAGGTTTGTGCTCTCTCTCTCTCTCTCTCTCTCTCTCTCTCTCTCTCTCTCTCTCTCTCTATATATATATATATCTGGATTTCTCTTCAGTTCTGATTTATCTATTTTTTTTCTCCATTTAGCTGACATGTTTTGAAAACGAGTTTTGTTTCGATCCGATGACGTCAACGTGTATAGGAGGTATTCGTTTATTAGTCATTTCTGCTGTAATATATTTAATTGAAATGAATTATCAACATATGTAGTATATACCTACATGTACAAATACTTGTCTAATCTGTTAAGTGAATTCGCTTGTTTGGGCAAAGGAAATGATACTAGTTTAAATCGATACAGTTAGAATATAACAAAATTAGAATAATACAATATTAAGCTTAAGGAAATTGTTGGAAGTAAAAAAATCAGTGAGTAAACCTGGTACGACATTTCGATTGACAAGTTGGTCTTTCCATCAATTTCCTCAATACTAAATATGACTCAGATCATAGTAGCTTTAAACAGACTGATGTTATATATAACCATATATTGATGAATATTGAATATGAAATTAGAAAAATTCAGATTAGCCTTTTCACAAATTTCTTTTACACAATGTTTTTGATTTACATGTATATTTTCAGTTAACACAGGGGATCCGAGAGCGCCTTGACATCATGGATGGGGTTTATCAGTGGATGAATCTTCACGCTGTCTCTGTCTGTTTTGTTTATTTACAGATTATCATTTGTTATATTTTATTGTTCCGTTTATTTATTGAATAAAACTTATATAAAGGTCCTTATATTCTTAAACGTTTTAAATGAACAAAAGATCTATAACACTTTTAACCTAGTATAGTTCGATGTGATACAGAGAACCTAAACCTGTGAAATCTTTCGCTAACCTAGGCCTGATAAGCAGTTTCTCGATTAAAAAGGTTTTCTTATGTAGTTCAACATTTACACATTAAGAAATACAGCTATAGAGTTTCTTGGATATTTCTAATATTAAAATGCTTTATTTACATGATCTGCATTAATGTCTTTTTTTTTCTTTTTTTTTATTGTTTTATCTTGTGAAAAGGTTTGCAACAACTTTACTCTTTTGATGATGATCTCCTATTTGGTTCAAAACTTTGCCAAAAACATTATTTATTTTACAGAGATCAATGCCTGACTTATGTTTCAAATGGCTTCAATTTCAAAGCTTATGAGCTAAAATGATGACATGAAAATATTCGTTAACTACCAAACACAATGTGATATTTTATGAAATATCAATAAAAGAAAGTACGTGCAATAATCCTTATTTTTGAGTTGAATTGTTGTATTTGTAACTTTCTTACTTTTTATGATGATATGATTTATTTGGTTTAAATTTGAGCATTTAGTTTATTCTTGGACTCCTACTGAAATTGCATCATACCATGGGAAAAACTATCGTTTTGTCAACTCATTTTTTATGATTGTACTTTATTTAACAAAATTTATTTACAAGAAGCTTATCCCTTTTTATTTCTTTCATGTCAACTCCAATCTGCTTGAAATTCAAAAAAGTAAATGTGTGATGGAAAGATTGGGGTGCCTTCTTTATTTGATATATTGGAAATTAGACTGTATCTTTGGTTGCCCCCCCCCCCCCCCCCTCCCTTCGTTCTGAATGACGGTAGATAATATTCATAAGTCTTTACCAAGAAATATATAATTACACTTGCACAGTAATATTACCCACTATAATTAAAGTCCTAAATGGCCCACTATACAGCCGCCAGAGTACAGTTGAGAAACTTCAGTATGAGATCATTTTATGACACTCACTCATATAGAAAACTCATACTCGTGTACTTTTTTTTCTTATTTAACGTGACAATATCGATGAGCATTGGAGTAGATTCATCCGCTCTGTGGTTTAATTGATCCGGTTCTTGTGCAATATGTTCCAGCTAACCTTTTTTTTTTCTCCCGAACATGAGGACAATTTCAATTGATAAGTTGCTGAACATACCGGGAGCATGTTTTTATTGCCTACATTATTTATGATCTATTTCACAGGTGAGAATTAATTTTTCTGTTTTTCCCTTAATTCGGGGTGGTTGGAGGGTGGGGGGGGGGGGGGTTCTTTCCAATAAAAAAACAAAAAACATTTTAAAACTAAATCCGAATATATATTTTTTTAGTAATAAGCATCATCATCTGTATTTGTGAAATGAAAATTAGAAAACAAATTTATAGTAAAATCCATATTATTATAATAAGAATATAATGATAATGGGCAAATGAAAATTAATCTTTGAGTGATTTGTTAGAATATCGGAGTTTGGAGGGAGAGGGCCATGTCCTTTGTATATGTATTATTTGTTTTCGGGTTATTCTTTTTCTTGCGTAATTTGCGTTCTTACGTAATCGAATTCAAAATACAGGTATATGCGGTAGGGTACCCTGCTTTCCTTTTGTTTGTGAGAAGAATCCCGTCTATGTCTGTGGGGAGGGACATCGATTGGTTCACGGCCCCCGGGCAAAAATTATCACCTGTCAGTCAAACGATGAGTGTCACGTGAGTGTTAATATTGACATCAGTGCGGACCATTTTCTCCACTGCTTAAACAGTAGTTTGTGTATCGTCGACTTCGACAGAATCAAGAATTATATATCTGAGGATACAACCGGAAAAGATTTCACGAATTCATCTTGTTCTATGAGGCAAGTGAATACTATTGGGCTACAGCTGTTGGACTGTTCGTGTCTTCCAGACAAGGGTAAGAAATTTTGGCAAAAGGCCAAAAGCATCGTTTTATCCATGAATGTTTTAATACCAACTCTTTTTAAAAGACAGAGATGCCGCAGTAACTGCATGATATATACATGGCATTGTACAATTTTAAGGTACATCTACATGTGCATGACGTACACTGACTCACATGCCAAAAGTTACTATGTCAATTTTTTTTTTTATTTCACTACAGATGTTCGGATGTCATTTTTGTCATATTTTGAAGAAATTGGATTGAATAATGCAGATTTAATTTGAATTTTTGGACATGTTATTGAAATAATTTTCTAACAACTTATTTTAAGGTTTGGTACTAAGTATTTTAAACACAACATTTAAATTTATTTGTAACGCTCCACTACATATATATCTTTTTTTAGTTTGCTAGGCAAAAAATCTTACTTTGTATTCTTAAGGTTTGAAAAATACGAGGGGTGTTCAATATACATTTATTGCATGATGGTGAGGAAAATATGAAGATTTATTCCCCCAAGAAAAATCATATTTCCCGAGGGCTATGCCCGAGGGAAATATGATTTTTCTGGGTGAAGAAATCTTCATATTTCCCGAACATTCATGCATTAAATGTTTTGTTATACCGAACAACATATGATTATACAAAATACGTCGATTTCTAATAATTTTTCGACTTGTGGAATGCAATAACGTCATGATTGTTTGGGTTTTATTTTATATTGTCTCTGTTTTCTTTCACAAATTCGAATCAAATATAGTAAAATTGGTTTCTGTGGTATACAGAGAATTTAAATACTTAAATATCTTTTATTTAATCATATTTGTCAACATCGTATGCTCATATTGGCTTTTTCATACTTTTTGAACAAAAAATCCCGAGATTTCCGAAGAGGTGAGACACGATATTTGTTCCCCGGGAGTCACGACGTTTTGTTCGCCCTGTCACGTGGCTCTCTAGACCAATCAGATTACGCGTTATATAGAATAATCATATTGAGGTATAATAATATGTATTGTGTATTGTATCACAGTGCGATAACGCTGTACACGATTTCGTGGATGGTGTCATAATAGTCTTGAATAGCTCTATTTTATACCTTTCAAACGGTATAAACACGAGCCATCAGTTCCACATAGGTATCATTCTTTGAGTATTATGAGGTGATAATTTTGGTCGGGGTATGATCAAATCCAATAAAGCCCGAATGGCTTTATGATAGAAACAGGTTAAAAATATTACAGATATTAGAGCTTAATATTCATTCGTTCATCCGGTAATGCAGATTTTTACTGAATTGGGAGAGGTTTATGGCTCTGATAAGGTATCTTATGAGACAGTTCGTAGATGGAGAAAGAAATTTCTGACTGGCACGGAGTCGATCCGTCAAAATTGCAGCGAAATCTGACCGACCTATGACTGTAACAGGCAATGCAAATGTCTCAAAAGTCGGGCCAATAATTGAAAGTGATAGCAGATACACCATTCATGATATTGCCAAAGCTGTTGGCATATCGCTATCGCGGGTGCATTTCATTTGAAAGAACGAAAGATTTCTGCCAGATGGATACCGCATGTATTAATTGACAGATGACCAAAACGGTTCACTATTTCGAACCAGTGAGAAAAAATGGGAACAAACCATGGCTAGCTAAACACGGTATTGCATATTCTTCTCATATGATGGTATAGCCGTACAAATTCCGTGCCGAAGGGCAATATTGTTACAAGTCGGTATTACCAAGAAGTTTATACTAATATATATATATATATATATATATATATATATATATATATATATATATATAAATCATAAACGACGCCCTGTGTCAGGATTTAGGCATGCTCATCTACTTCATGATAATGCTCCATCACATACATCTGAGCTTGTGAAGCAATTTTTGAAGTCAGAGAAGGTTACCGTCTTGTCACACCTACCATACTCTACAGATTTAGCCCCATGCGACTTTTCCTTTTTCTAAAACTTAAAAAGTTCTTATCTGGTCGTCGTTACAAGTCCTGACAGGCCCTAGCATCAGTCAGTGGCTCAAAGGTCTACCTAAATCAGCGTACCATCGCCACTCAGAAATGGACTCTGAGATTAAAATTATGTATTTCAAACCGCGGAGAATACCTTGAAATATAATGTTCATTTCACTTTTCAAGTCGAATGCTTTTGAGATATCGTACAATGCACATTACATATCGAACAACCCTTGTAAATAAATATTATGCCAAGGGAGCGTAATAAATTTCGTATTTATCAATTTAGATCTTTTAAAAAAAATCGCTCCAGAAAAGACGCTTGGACAACTCTTTGAAAAATGTTGGTTCTCAATGAAATAAATGGTGAAAAGGAAAACATTGACATACTTTTGGCACCTGGGTGTATTTCTTCACTTATAAGAATATGCATCTAAATCAGTTTCATTGACGATCAAAACTAAATATAAGTATTTACAAAAAGATCTTTTAGTTAAGAGTACTTTCCTGTAAGTGACCTCCTTATAATCGCATTTTTTAACATATGATTATGGCTTAAATGTTCAACCTTACAGGCTCTTTGTTCTTTGACATTAACAACAGCACTATTAGTCAGAAAGTAAACAGCGAATTTTTATTTGGATATAATCTTGGATCAGGGACTATCAATGCATTAAAATCATATTCAAGTGGAATTAACAACTACATCTGCAACGTAATGGCGTCGTCCGGATCATTCTCTAAAGTAGCAGTTGTAAATTCATTTATCGGGAACGAAGAAGTAAAGATCAAAAACGAAGAAGTGGACTGTGTCTCCTTATCCCGCAATACATTTTACAGTTACCGAGAAATCGATTCAACAAACGGAGCTCTCACTTTAGAGATATCTCTTAGAAATACTTTGCAAGAAACTGAGGCTTTTCAAATCCTTTTGTGGATCAAAGGTAAGTCTGACTACGGCAAACAAACTTTTATTTGCGTGCGAGAAATTTTCGCATGGTTCGCAAGACACTCTGCGTCGCGTATTTTTCTCGCCGTGAACCATGCAATTGTTAAAATCTACAAATTGTTAGCAAAAATTAGTTTCCGCAAACCATTTTTCTCCCGTTCATCGGGAAAGAATATCGCCGCGAATATAATTTGGTTTACAGTATATAATTGTCTTTGTTGGTTGGTTCATTGAAAAGTCTTAATAAAAATTAATTATACCAGTAAATATACTCTCAAGAATATTTATTGGATGGATGTATATATTGTTTGTCCTGTTGCATATTTATATACAGTGACACCAAATACTACAGTCTCTATGAATTGTGATGTGAAAGTAAAGGAAAGTAAAAGGTCTAAGAGGTCAGCATGCACACGTTTAAATGTTGACGCTTCATTATTTACACCTACATCGGAAACAAACCCAGGTAAGAACTTTTAATTATACATGTACCATATTTTCATTATTCTTTCATTTTATACTATAACTTTATACGAAGTTTCAATTATTTACAACATGTATATATTTATAGCAGTATATAATAGTACTAGTATACATGTATAACAAAAGGTATATCTGGAGTGTGTGTGTGTGGGGGGGGGGGGGGGGGGGGGTCTTAAATGTATAGCAGTAGTATAGAATATATTACATGCATAGTCTGAAGCCAACGGTTTCTTTTTCTTTGTTTAATTTTTTGCTTTTTTTTCTCTCTCTCTCCATCATGGGTTTTTTTTGCAGGCTATCCTATCAGAACGGTCGTAATTTCAGTTGTAGCTGGTGTTGTATTAATTGTAGTGGTTACCAGCATCGCCAGTGCTGTTATATACACGAGGTCGGTATTATTCAGCATTACTTACATTTTCCAGTGTCTTTTAAATCTGTGATAACACTACGAATAAAATGTGTAACATATAGTCCAATACATTTCATCAATGACGTATTGTGTGGCGCAAGTGGGGTTTGCATTATTATACGAAATGAAAATAACGTAAATTAATGTAATATTTAATTGAACATATGTACATGTGAAGGAATCAATCTTTTAGTATTATATGTATAAGGTGATCAAATACGGTCGGGCGTGATCAAATCTATCATAAAGTCCTTCGAGTCACACAGACATCTTTACTAGTCGAATATTTTCGATACACTCTCCAGGGGAACAGAGTGTACATCGAAAACCCTTGGCTAGCGAAGATGACACAAAGTAAACCATGTTTAAAAAGATGATGGCTATGGCGGATTAATGTCTATGTTAGCATGGATTAAATGCCTATGTTAGGATGGATTAAATGCCTATGCTAGGATGGATAAAATGCTTATGTTAGGATGTATAAGATACTAAGGCCATATTTTTTTGGTGTTTACTTCGCATTCTTTGAAATATTTAAACTGACTATAGTTAGAGATTGTGCTTTTGCAAAATTGTATATACACATGTAATTTGAAAAAGGGAATTACGTGAAAAAAATATGAAATTGTATTTTATGACGAAATCAATAGGCATTTATGCCATCTTATTCCCTCATCTTCAAAGTTTATTAATATTCATAATAGAAAACTTGTGAAAATAATTTTTATTTATATGATTGGTGAGAAACAATTTTTTATAGGCAAAACGTGTTAAGTACTGCAACATAAGTGTTAAATAATGTCTGAAAAATTCATTGTGGTTGTGTTTAGACGTTACAAACGGAAGTTGGAGGAACCTCAATATGACACAATGGGAAGTCATGTCTCTTCGTCCCATTACACCATACCCAATTCGTTTATGGAGGAACAGGAAACACTTCCACGACCTACACAAACCACAGCTTACCTAAACAGCGCACAAGAAAACCAGATTTCACGAACCGAAGACGGATTGAGGAAACCTATAACTCCTAATCTACCACCTCCTCGAACCAGACAAATCAAGAAATCGCCGGCGTAAGGCAATATTCAAGCAATAGTGTTTTATTTATTTTGTAAGGTAAAATGTGGTGAAGTTCAAATTTTTTTTTTGATTAACAAAAAAGGAGAAATCAGCGTGCTTGTTCTCTTATTTCAGGATTGCGACCGTGTCTGATGGTTCTGCTGGATATTCGCACGCATTTGATCACCTGCCAGGACTCCAAGGTCACTTCCAAAGACCTAATCCCAATATGCGCGGATCCAGAAAATTTTTCCAAGGGGAATCCGACGGTTATTTGAATTTGCTAGGGGGGTCGGAGGCATATTTTTGGTAGTTTTATAATGTAAATTTAAAGAAATTGAATTTTGCAGGGGAGTGGACCCCTTCTAGATCCGCGCATGCCTAATGACTCGGACTCAACTTCCAAACCAAACTACATTACATTTTCATATTTTTAATCCACCAGTGACTTTGTGATAAAACTACAAATTAATTTTAGGTGTTTTTTTTAATGGTTCAAAATAATTCCAGGCCTGAAATGGGCGTGTTTTACGGAATCACGTGGTTGCTTTGCGCCGCTGCGTGGAGTCTGCATATTCTGCATTACTGTACCACAGGCAATTGGAGCATCGATACCCCCCCCCCCCCCCCCCCCCCCCCCCCCCCCCGATCTTCATATATGAAAATAAAAAATTTAAAATACGAGGACAACTTACACTTATTTTTTGTGTATGTTTTAAATGCATACTACTCGATTAATAACAATCGTTTTGCTTTAAAAAAAAAAAAAGAAGTTTTCGATTGACGTTATCAAAAAAGCTTCCCTCTTTTTATATGTCAGTTGAAAATGCGATTTTTAAAAATCGCTCATAGAGTCGAAAAGGTTTCTTTTCCTATAAAATACTGAGTCTATGCAAATTAGAATTTTTTCACAGGAAGAAAGTGAGTGACGGCCTCATATTTTTTTCGTTTAAAACAAATTTGAAAAGGGGAAGGGAAAGTGAGTGACGGTTTCATATTTTTTTCGTTTAAAAACAAATTTGAAAAGGGGAAGGGGGGGGGGGGGGTCCATGACACAAGTGCCTTTGGACTAGTGGGCCTTCGGAGTAATGAACCTTCGGACTAATGTGCCTTCAGACTAATGATCCTCTGAACAACTGGGTATACCCCGTCTGAGTTGGCTTCTGATTAATTTTTTTTTTATTTTCAATAGATAAAGATGGGGGGGGGGGGGGGGGGGGTATCAATGGCCCAAATGCCTGTGATTGTGTATTACACTTGGATAACAAGGCCAATGTTGTCATGAAAAGGGATCAATGGTGTACACCTTTATATTATACTCGTATTTCCAATTCATGCGTTTGATATTCACTCACTAAGGATCATGATAGAGAAAATTTTGTTCACTGGAAAAAAAGTCATATTTCATCATAAATCATGAGTGTTCATAAAATATTTATCATATGCATGATATGCGAACCTACTGGTCCAAGATCATGACTAATGAAAAATCTCAAGGAAAAAAAAATCAACTGAAATTCAACCATTTTATTGAATCTCTTTGTGACATTTGTCATTTCTGGATGGGAAAGAGGGCATACCAAAGCAGTATGCTGTGATTCTGCTGGAATGTTCATCTCTTGTTTTACACAAAACAATGCATAGAAAATAATAAACACGATAATCATTTTAAATAAAAATGCATAGACATCCACTACATGTATTATTAAAAATTTGTCTTTGAACAATTGTACAGTAAAGTCAAGCTCTGGTAAAATCATTTTTCTATAAATACCTCACAGCACTAGCAATGAAGATGTAGTAAACAAATGTCAACAATCACAACTATTTATTCATAAAAAAAATATCACTGATTTGAGTATATCTTGATACCTCCATTCACTATACAACGGGAATTTAAAAATAAAATACATACACATGTAGTTTGTGTTTTGGATTTCAAGGCTGGACTATACACCTAATGAATAAGTAATGTAGCATGCATAAATTGTCCAATTCAAACTCAATCAGTTAAGCTAACAACAAGCTTACAGAATTTGTTCAGAGGTTGGAGAACCTCAGTCCAAAGTATGAAGCAGGTGAATTTGTCAAAATAGCACTGTATTTGTGCTATAGTTATATAGCTTATCAATTATGGTCTTAAAGGGAACAAAACTTCGGTCATATGAGCATATGTCATATGTGTCAAGGCTGTGTTTTAAATATTAACAGTGTTTTGTACAATACAATAAGACTGAAAAATACATGTACACTTCAAGTCAATAGATGACATTCCATTCATGAGGACATTTATGCTGTGAAATATTCATGACACATTAATAGACACTTTTGTGCTAAGTAAACAAAAAGTATCCTAAACATACAACATAATCCTATTTTTGTGTGAATTTATGGTACAAGGAGTGTCTCACAAAGAATAATTTGAACTCTTGAATGTGCTGGTGAAGTTTTCAAAGCCTGGTGTTTATCAACTGAGTTAAATATTAAATGCAAATTAGTTGTCATTTAAATTTGACCATTTTTCATGTTTATACATATACACTTCAATGTAACAAGAACAGAGAAATCAATAAAGATTTCGAAAATGAACTAATGATGAAAAATTTTCATCCATGAAAAATATATTGCATCATAATATCCCCAAGTTAAAATGCACAAACATTGGCAGTCACAACCAAGGAAAAAAAAGACTCTATTGTATATATAAAATAGCATCATTAACGATAGAATAATGACAACAATGGGTTCACCCGACTTGAAATGAAAAAAAAAAAAATTAAACTTGCATTTGACAATGGTTCCCACTAAACATTTCTGGACTTGCAGAAATGTGTGTCATGGAAGTCTTACAGATGTTATTCTCACAAAATGTATAAATCAAAGTCAGTATGAATTCTGAAAATATCACATACAAATTGTCAGTACATGTATTTTTTTTTTTTATTAATAAACCAAGAAAATAAAGAATGTTTTGTAAAGGTATGTAAAATGTAATGATTAAAATCCTAGTTTTGTTTTCATTTCAAATATTATATAAACGATATATTGAAATAAGATATCATTTTCATGTGATCTTTTGTAAATGCACATGTATTTACATGTATATGGGTAAATAACTAAATTTAATTAGTAACAAATATACCTCCTTAAGTTTCCTTACAATAATATATAAACCACCTGTCAACTTAGATGAATATTTTTTTCAATGGTAGAGGAACTGATTAAAGACGTCTATCACAGTAATCTCTTGTTAGTTTTCTCTATTGCTCCCTGTTAAGCCAAAGTTTCTATGATACACTAAAACTTGTTTTATTTTCATAATCTGTCAACTCCCCCAATGAACCACTCAATCCTCTTATGAACCACTCAATCCTTCATTGAACCACTCAATCCTTCATTGAACCACTCAATCTAATTTTTCCACAAAGCTTCCTGGAAATAGACCCGTCTTTCTGCTCCTCTGCAGAGTGCCCTTGAACCAGCCATCCTCTCGTTTTCTGGTCACATACACAATGTCTCCTACACTCAGGTCAAGTTCGATCACATGTTGAGCAGGGTATGGTTCTTTACATCTGTATCTAGGATACAAAGTAGAACAGTAACAAATAAGCAATGTTACAATGATAAAAATAATGTTCAGCTGAAATTGATTGCATAGAGGGAATGGTACGATGAAAAATGGTTTATACAGTCAAAACTGTCTTAGCGGCCACCTGAAATCAGCGGCCACCTCCGATCAGCGGCCACTTTTTCTTCCCCCCGATGTGTTTCCTTATATATTTGTCCTGGGATAAACGGCCACTCGCGTAACGCGGCCAGCGGCCACCCAATTTACTAACCGACCACGTAATTGCACTGTATTTAGCGGCCATTTTGTCCACTATTTTGTCACGTGATATTTCACCCGCGTTAGTTGATTACAGATCCCGATCATTTTGATCGTTTTGAAAACATGGAGTCGCTTGGGTAATTAAATAATTATTGTGTACCTTACATGTGTTTAAATCAAATACGATGAAATATGTTCATCTTCTTTGTATTTTATTCATTTTAAAACATGGCTTCTAGTATTCCGAACGTAAAGAGGAAAGTATTAAATCTAAGTGAAAAAAAAACGAAAGTTCTTGAGTTGGATAAATAGGGTATGTCATATCGAAAGACAGCAGAAACGTTTCAAGTTTGAAAAACTCAAATTAACAACATTTTAAAAATAGGTACACGTATCGAAAAAATTATGAAATCAATGAGGACCCTGAAAGTCCTGAAGCACCGTCTAATGAAACGGCCCCGGAATGAGGATATAAACGAATTTTTTGGGGGTGGTTCAACAGTTCAATGACACGACATCTCGTAGAATAAATGTCACAGGACCATTATTACAAGTAAAGCCCTAAAACTTTTTCATTTATACAAAGATGTAAAATAAATATTGCACATTAAAACATGGGGAATAACATAGGTAAATAAATCTGTAATTATAATAAAACATGTCTTTTGATGCATGTGTGTTTATACATTGATTTACATGATTCTGTATGCAAACTGGAATTAAAGGCCACCTGTCTTATGCGGCCACTTTTCAAATTTCCCCAAGGTGGCCTTTTAAAACAGGTTTGACTGTATAAACTATGAGAATAATTTCCTACTACAAAACTAAAAACAATGAAAATATTTTGTTTTGTCAATACTTCTGCTAAAATAACCACCACACCGATGCCTTTACAAGGTTATGAAATATATTAACTTAAAAATCTCCAAATTTACAGTTGAAGGCATAATAACAAAACTGAGCTTCTGAAAATGTGTGGCAAGCATTTTTCTATTCATAAATATACATGTATTAACAGTAAAACATAAGCCATTGTCCTTTTTGGGATAACAATAATCAGATGAACATCATAAAGAACACTTTTCCAGTAGTATTTAAAACACTAAAACTTACTTTTCTCTGTTAGGTACTTTATGTTTACTGTGTTTTGATCCATGAGAGGGATACATAGAAGAATCAAATGACCCTGTCTTTACATGTTGACCCTCAACTGAATTCACCACTTCTGAAGGGTAGGATCCTGACCTATAAAAAGGTTCAAATACAACTTCAATACAGATAAATGCATGCAATTCATAATTCAATGAACCATTTTTATTAACAGAGAACAATAATTACAGAGCACTGAAAAATATAAATCCCATTTCCTTTTTGGTCTATATAACTAAGAATTTACACTGTTAGCACGTACATGTATAAACATAATTTTTTTTTTATCTGTAGAAAGGTTATACACCACAAGACATCCTATGAACCTTTTCATGTGACTGCTCCAGAACACTGGTCCCCACAAAATAAATGATTTCACGATACCATTTCCAGATAATTTGTCAAGTTTTGGGTTAAGTAAGGAATGACTTTTCACTATTATAGTACAAAGTACCTTGTGTGTGATATCTTATCAGCCCCTTCATTATCTGGAGAAGACTTAGATTTCTTGCTCTTCCCAGATGTCAATCGTTTCACAAGACTCATCTTTTCTTTATCCCTTTTCTCTTTCTGTAGAATAAAAAAAACCCTTATATTTACATTCATAAATTTCATGCTTTGATTTTTTTTTATTTTCTTGAATAAAAAAGAAAGAAACATATGCCATATGATTATATCATTTATAACACAAGGCCACAGCTTTATACATGTAATAATATCTACAGTTTTAATTGCTGTTATAACAATGTCAAACTTTCAGTAACTAATGTACCTTGTTTGGTTGTGAGGATTCTCCTGAGGCCCCCACTGCATCTGGTAATTGTGCATTGGGGACCACTGATATGGGGGCACTGACAGCTCCCATTACTGGCCCGGATTTACCTATCACTGAATTAGGAGGTCCTACAACAGTATTAGATGACAAAGTCTGCATTTCAGAGGAAGAACTCCTCAAAGGACTGGCTTTTGATCCCTTTACATAGATGGGTTTAGGTACATTTCCCGACTGTGTTGAAGGAAGATGCTCTGAAGCATGGGGTGAGGAAGATTTTGAGGTAATCAAGCTTCTATCTGAATTTGATTCTGCCCCCTGTGAAGCAATAGAGGAAGGAGGAAGATGGGATCTATGAGAAGAGGAAGACTGGACTGAAGATGCTTGTGATCCTGGTGATATACTGGATGATGCTGAAGATGGCACAGGTTTGAAGGCAGTAGACAATTCTTGTTTGGATGGTGGGAATCCTTCAAGGCGAGAAGTATGAGCATGCTGTTTTGTATGAACATTGTTATCTGGTCTTACAGAGCCTAAGGATTCTTGTCTGGATGAAGCTGATTTTTCCTGTCTAGAAGATTTTGAAGATGAAGATGCTGAAGTGGATGATGCTGATTTGGCACGAACATTTTGGACACTGTTAGGAACATTTCCTGCTGAGGGAGATCTACAATATTCATAAAATAGTTTGTATTCGAAATATACCATACATTTATGTAATATCACTTTTATACAGCTGACTTAAGAAGATGTCTGCAAAACTGCAAAACAATGGCATTTTTAATCTATTCAAAAGGTAATTCACATTTTATTTAATTCATATCAAATAATAAATAATTTATTTCATCTGAGGCTGAATGTCAGTGTATTGTTGAGTAAGCAACACGTCAAATACATGATTTACATAACATGTATAATAACATATATTCTTTTTCTTGAATGCTTACATAAAATATTTTCATATTTTTCTCACATTTTTGCATGTACATGTATATCCCTTGTATACTGTATACTGGGTCATTTTATCCCCGTGTAATTTTCACCCTTCTACACATGCCACACACGCCTCGTCTTGAATTCGCCCAAACATGTTTGTGCTTACGAAGAAATAATTTGAGACATTGGAATTCGCCCAGTTTTAAATTTGCCCGCTGATAAGGAGGGTGAAAGGGTGCGAAAATAAAACGGGGGCAAATATTTCCCTATATACGGTATCACCTTAATTAAAAATACCGGTACTTGTATTTCACATCCCCATAATCAAAAACCCATGGCCAATCTTGCATACACTTAACTGTACATGCTATAGGCTAACTAAATGAACTTATGACAAATAATTTGAAGTCCAAGCAAAGATGTGATAAATAGAATCCCACTTGACCCACTGAATTAAAATCATATATCTCATCCCTTAACAAGAGATGTCAACATAACGTCGCTCACTGACTGACCTGACTTGCTGTACGTAATTTCCAGGAAATACTCCAGCTTTGCCGGTCTTGAGACATCGGCCTTTGAGCCATCCATCTTGACACGCCTCTGCCACGCTGTAGTAGTCTCCCTTTTTTAGTTCCACTTCATCCTCTTTCTGTGGTTTGTAGTTATACAGAGCTACAAATCTACAAAATAACACTTACTTCTAATTTTAAAACATCTACATTCTTTTTTATTAATTACAATATAACAAACTTCTGACTGTACAGCTTTTATGTTGTGATTGTGTTTGGAAATTAAGCTTACAAATTTCATCTGAAGAGCACCAACGTTTGATGCATTGTAGTGCAAATCTACAGACCAACAAACCTTTGAGTTTTGTTAGCCTTTTACAACATTTTTTCCCCCTTCTATAAGCATAATACATGTACATGCACTGATATAATTACAATTTTTAAGACAACATATCAAATTCATGATACTTTTCATCAATGAAGAAGACTCCTGTTGCATTGTTACTCCTTCAATAATCTCTTAACCTACATTTTTGTTTTGGAGTTTCCTGGAGAAGGATTGTCTTGCAGAGAAGTAGCTCCTCTACTGTTACTGGATGTCTGTAAATAAAATTTACATTGATCTTTTCACTTTTACAGTATATAGTAATCAAATTACCCGACAAAAGATTCAGTTTATCCATTATAATTGTAATAGAAAAAAGCCTTGAACTTACTGGTGCTGTATCTCTGCTACTCCCACCTGCTTGGTCAGTGACATTGCGGGGCCTGTCTGGGCCAGTTCTTGGGACTGGGGGTGGTGATCTTGATTGTCTCACTGCAGATGATGGGGGGATCACTAAATTCCCTTTGCTGCTCAATTCTAGAGATCTACATGAAATAGAGGTGAAAATTGTATTTGTATATCACCATTTGGTAAAATTTCAGAATCTTACAGAAGATTTACAGTTAAGACAATGAACATATCTGCAAAAGTATATTGATAAATTTTACACATTACAAACAAAATGCAAAGGAGGAGGACATATGGACATGCAATTATCATGCAATACATTCTTTACTTTCATTGATCTACAAGAACCCCTACTCCTTATAAATGATTCATTTGTACATGTATGTCAACTTTTTCTAGGTATTTAAATACTATCATGTGCTGCTAAGTGCATCTACTAATACCTCTGAAAATAATACAAACTTTAAAGCATCTCCTACAGTGTAAATGAGACATATTATTCTATACTCTCTAAGATTTCTCAGAAAAGCAGTCATACTCTTTTTTAAAGAAAGCAGGGGCAGTAGATGCGCTAAATAGCAAGAGTCACACCTGACATGTCCAAATAGAGTTTGCAATTGTCTGAAAGATATCAACTAGCAAGGCCGCCATTCCAGTAGCATTGTACTGTAAAATTCCAATCATTACCTGCGGTTATGTTGATTAGCATGAGTAGCTGTTTCCTGCATTGCAGTAAACGAATGCCGCTTCTGTTGAGGGAGCTGACCCGCAAGAGACGCGGGGCTTAGAAACTGGGCATGAGAGAGTGACGCTTGGTCACCACCCCCCAAACTGTAAGAGAGGGTACACAACAACAGGGTGATTATATCATTTACACAGGGGAAGCATGTACAGTGTATATAGGATATAGCAAAACATTGGTAAGAAATACGTACAACATTATTATACAGAAAGAATACAAACAGATCAAACTAAGATACGGTGATGATAGAAACAAAATATATGTACAGCTCTTAGTCTGTTCCAAACCCATTGAAAATTTGAAATGCCATTGGCCTCTTAATTTTTAGACTAAAATCTCAAAAATTAAAATCTTCACAGTTTGTTTTGTGTTGTCATTGATAAATTGAAAAAAATGCAGATCATGGTTCTAAATTAATGCTTAAAAGCTGTATGATTTTAAGATTTTTGCTTCAAAAGTTTTACCCTTGTATAATTAAAAATTCCATAACTGTTAGCAGGATTAGGTCAATTTCACTAAAATAATTATATGTAACTAATATTATTTTCTGGTATTATGTATCAATAAATAGTCTCATGCTGATAGCTATATAATCATTATCAACACTAAGATTAATACAAAAGAGTCCCCACACAATACACATTCATGTAAACATGCATAAACAGGAAACAGAAATGTGCTTCATACATGTATACATGTACATATTTATGTAATATGAATATGGTATACTATGGTATGTGTTTGCAGAATGGTTTCAAATCTGCTTGGCTTTTAGCGATTAATTGCTTGAAATCCTACTACATGTATATTTATTCTATCATTCAAAATAAATAAGTTTATGGATGTCTATTAACTACAGTTATATTTTGTATAACTCCAAAGTCTGAGGTGATAAGAAGAGGTAAACTAAATCTTTGAGATTATACATATACATGTTCATTGAATTTATAGGCCTTACTATGAAAATTTCACATTTGACAAAAAAAAATGCTATAAATTCGAATTTTGCCATTTGTTCTTTTATAATTACATGTATTCCTTTTTGGGGGCAAAAAGGATAGTTTTGAATAATATGATCAAAGCAAAAGACATGTATTGCATTGGTATATTGATATTTCCACAGCAAATATTCAGGCTAATGAAAGCTTTGAAGAGAGAGTTTATTATTCATTTTCAGCATAAATCTATGCATAATAAATACCTGTTTGTGGAAGCTTTAGAGTTGATCAGAGTTTTTGCAACATCATTCAACTGTTTATAGAAAGAGAAAGAATATTTTTCAAATATTTATTTGCAATTTTAAAAGCCTTCAGAGATAATTTTATTCATAAAAGCTTCACTTCTTTATTCAAAATTTCCACATCATGGTTTCCACTTTTACAAAAATAAAATTAATGTGTATCAAATACAAAGAATAACAACAACAAACCTCTACAAAGGAAATGGGAAAGATTCCAATTTTCTCTCCCTTTTTTCCTTCAATCCAATTGTTGTCTACTCTTTTTATCACAGATAATATTTCATCCTATAAAAAAAATGTGTTGATGGTTTGAAGAGAATTAAATATATTTTACTTTTCTGATACATAGTGTACATACATGTACACATGTTTATGAGAGTGATTGTCAATATGCATATACAGAAAAGCTCTAATAATTTTACCTTTTTAAAACACAAGCAATCTTTCTTATCATTTTCATCCTCCACGTCAAAGTCGTACAAGCCCCTGCATTGTGGTATGGTAACAGGTAAAGGAACCAGCACCTTGTAATAATGCATCAAAATCAGTAATTGCAAAAAAAATTGAATATCAAAGTGAAACACAATAATTTTCCATTTCATTTCAATTGACTAAATTATATTTTCAAGCTCATGAAGCTGAAAATAGTTGTTGTTTCAATTTTACAAATGGCCCTTACTTTAAATAATCTAGATGCATTGCTTCACTAGCTGTATATTTCTCACATAATAAACAGTTTCTAAAAATTTTCTTTAAGTACAGTAAATATTTTTTGCAGTAAATGCACCATTAACTTCTCTTACAGTATGAAAATTAAAGACTTTTCAGTTGTCATAGCACTGTACGCTTTATTCATACCTGGACGTAAGATGCAGGGAAGAAGCCTTGTCGGCTGTTTAACTCCCCTTGATACCAATTCTCATCCACCTGCCTTTTAAGTAATATTAAGTCTCCCTTCTTGAAAGACAGGTCACTGTGAAAATAGAACAGAATTGATATAAAACAAGTCATTAAAGTTGCATACTTGTCTTAAACAAAGATGACATGTTCATATGCATATCAAACGGGAAGGCAATATCTCTTTTCATTGAGTATTATTTGGTCTTCTGTACCAGGAGTAACATCTTTTTGTAAAATATAAAAATCTAGCTTTTTTTTTTTAGAAGCGATTAATCCGACTGTATTATAGGAGGGACATAGAGCAGTAAACCTTTAACTATGCAGAGGTATCAGAAATATGGGCAATTATTGTGTCAGAATTAAAATTTTCTCTTATACAGTAACTATTGTTCTGCCATGTACCAAGGGGGACTACTGTGATTTCGTACAACATAGTACATGTAACAGACTTTAATTCAACGCCAAATATTCATTTATGCACTGATTTGGACTGGGTTTTCAATGTTGAGTTCAGTGCAAAATTTTCTAGCGATTCCAGCAAATGTTAATATATATTTCTATCATCTCAAATATTGCCATATTAAAAACCCGAACACAAGCTTATTTTCTAGGGAGTGAAATGAGCGGTCTGTCCCCATGTCTCTTTAACATCTCTTTCTAATTATATATACAGTAAAACTCGTTTAGTACAAACATGGATATAGCAAATTCTCGGATATAGCTAAGGTTTTTTGAGTCCCTGGTAAAATTCTTAACAAATCTTTGCAAAATTTTACGGTTATAACGAATTCGGATATAACGAATTTACGGATATAGCGAACTGATTTTGAGTCCCGTAGAGGTGAATAATAACGAAATTTAACACTTTTATAACAAAATTTTTACAGTTTAAAAAGTTTTCACTGCCATTTAACATAATAGTTTGAATGAATTTCTTTTCATATAAATTTTTCAATTCACAATCCAATTATTAAAAGTATCAAAAGAATGAATTTTATTTTAAGCCTCAATTAGCAAAAATTATAGTCTGGTGAAAGAAAACATGCATATAGTGAATTCGCTATAGCTATTATTATGAATTCTTTATACAGATATAACGAATTACGGATATAACGAAATAAATCCATTGGTCCCAAGGACTTCGCTAAAAGCGAGTTTTACTGTATATGTTTTATGTTTTCAATTGCACATTTCGATCATACATTGTATTTTAAAGAAAAAAAATTACCTTTGCTCCGAAGCATCATAATTGAACAAAGCTCTGGCAGACGGAGGGCTTAAGGTAGAACTCTGTTTAAAAAATAGCAAAATTATATGAATAAATATCATTACTGCATTTATATATATTGTTTAATTTTTATTTCTTGCATTTCAACTGAACTAAACCATTTTGTTCATTTTAAATATAAATGTTAAATACATCAAATAGCAATTCATAACAGATTTACAGATTATATTACATATACATCATTCAAAAATATTGTAGATTATACATATTGTGCATTCAAGATAGTGAAATTTGCAAATCCTAAATCATGTTATTGTCAAACAAGAGAAAGGTCATAGAATATTTTAAAATCACTTTTGGTTTTGGTTTATCCTGCAATATCTGGGAACCAGAACTTTAATCAAGAGACAGTCTGAGACAGTAATAATTTAGGTTTATTAATCCACTCTGTATTTTCACACACACACAAACACACACGCACAGATCCTATAATCTCTAGTCAGGTGCGCTATCAAGTGAGGTATCTGGCACCAGTTATCAGACCAGAACTGATCTGTAATGTCCCATTCCCTTCCCCGATAAATGATCTTTGCCCTCAAAGAGCAACATCACAGGTTCTTATCCCTGACAGTAACCTGTCAGTATTCTCTTTTGAGAAGTGGACAGGCATAGCCTACATCATGGATGTAGGCAATGCCTGTCCTCTTCTCAAATGATATTAATAATTAACCTGTCAGTTCCAGGGATGGATTATGGCACCAAGGATGTAACAAACTATAACAGACTAGACAGTCCAGGTTAAACCCGAGCCCATTAACTCTAGTCAGATGCTCTACCATATGAGCTATCTGTTGATTTGTTGCCAGGGATCGAACCTATGAATATTGTTGCTGTCTTATATATGTACATACACTAGTATGTGTTATTGCACTTCACCTGTTTCGAAAAAAGGCTTTCATTATAACCATGCTCGCCATGCCTTGCCGGTGATGTAGTACGCTCGGAATTTTTAGTTTTCAATCCTTCTAAAAGTCTTATGAGCAAAATGTTTGATGGCAACTCCTCCACTGGTATTTCTACAAGAGTTCTGCATTCAGGACAACGGAGTTCACGTTTGGTACCGTATATTTCATCCAAACAACGTCTACAAAAAGTGTGTTGGCAAGGAAGGACTTTGCTTGTGTGGTCTAACCGATCAAGACACACAGAACACTCAAGTAGCTCATTCAACGATTGCTCATCCATTCTCTCTCAACGGACATTGCTAGAAATGTACCCTATGATATCATATTGAGATATTATATGTTGTTGCTTCAGAAATTTAAATAGTACTGGACGTATAAGTGAGTTATGAGCATGGTAATGAGCACTTTACAACACTTTTGTACATTGTACCACGATTTGTATCACAAAATAATTCATCCTCCATTTTTGGTAAAAACCGGAAGTTGTTACGCGTTGTTATTAAAATATTCCTCAAAATAGTTCAAGATTGTAATTGTATTTATTTTGAAATATATAGTAGAATTGTGACATAACCTTCAACTGAATTGTTTATAATACATCCGACTGTTCTCAGATGATTTTTTTTTATTTACAGCAAATTTAGCCTTGACCTTTGAATTAAGATGGACGACGAAAATGGCCACACAAGCTACAACACCCCAAACATGTAAACAGAGGGTTATCTTCTGGTAGGTACACAAATTTCTAGAATAATGATATAAACTGTTTTGTAAATATTCAATTACACGTGTTGCTGAGCTGTATGACTTTAGAATAAATGATCTAGACTATTTGACAGGCCATTACTCATATGGTCAAGATGGTAGTGTCAAACCATGATAAAAATTGGTATGCTATAAGCATGTGGAAATTAAGCCGAGCCTTGCCGATATAAAAATATATGTTATATATAACATTTACATTACATAATTACGTATACATTGAATCGTTTTTACTGGTTATATGTAGGTATTTTACTTGTATCTGCTAATTGCTACGTTGATTTACTCAAGAAAACAGGTACATGTGGTTGAATATCCATATGGAAAGGATTAGACTAGGCCTCATTATTTTTGTAAAGGTTTATCAGTTCTCTTTGAATTAACAAGAAATGTAACTGTTTTTTGCATGTGAGTGCATCTATTAACATGATTAAAGAATGACATTACAAATTTTTGAAATGTTTGTGTACTATGCATATTATTTAAATGTTTTGATTGGAAAGTTTTACTAAATATAAGTATATTAAAATTATTAGCATTATAAATTTTCTACTTTGCAGAGTTTTGAAAAGATGTGAAGAGTTCTCCAGACTCCGGGAAACATGTCATGGTTTAAGCGTGGACGGAATGAGTCAAAGTCCTCGGGTCAGTCGAGTGATGACTCAGCAGAAATCCGTTCACGTGCAGATACAGACCCTCAAACATGTCTTGAAGTGTTTCAGAACCACTGGAAACAAGCCTTATCGATAATCAAGAAAGGGAATGGGTCTACAAGCAGTCAAGGCTGCAACCCAGATGAACAAGAAGCAGTTATGCAGAATGTGGAACAAATGATAAATTTGCTGGTTGGGGAAGTAGGGTTAGATGAAAATGGTCAAGGCATGCCTGGCCCGATACTACATTATCTTTTAGAGGAAGATATCTTTGACCAATTTTGTAACTGGTGTCATTACAACTCGAGCAACGGTGACAAATTGAAATGCGAGCAATTAAGGATTTTTGAGCAGCTCATCAGTCAATCCCAGCAGCTTCTTTTGATTCACAAGGCCATCATACAGCCACTCTTAAGACTCTTATACCTTTGTGCCGAAGGAAGCAAAACAAGTGACGTTGAAAGTCGTTTGGTACTAGTTCTCCATCAGCTTTGTGTCTGTATTTCACAGGAGACAGTTATTCTTGAGAGTTTCTTTAATGCCAGCACAAATCATGGACCGACCAAGTTCCTTATTTTTTCACTCTTAATTCCATACATACACCGAGAAGGCAAAGTTGGACAGCAAGCTAGAGATGCCCTTTTGTTGATAATGACCATATCAGCAAGGAACCCCCATATTGGTCTCTATATAGCAGAGAACTCAGACTTTTGTCCAGTAAGAGCATACTTTTCCTATAATGATGATTGAAATTATCATTCTCTATAATTAAAATAATTCTCTTAAGTTAAGTGATACAATATTTTTAAATTAGCATCTAAATGAACTGGACATTGTACCGGTATATAGATTTATTATTTAAAGTGTATTTCTTCATACTGTACATGTATTTGCCAGGTTCTTGCAACAGGATTAAGTGGGTTATATTCCTCACTCCCAAGAAAAATACCAGTCTACACAGATGAATGGCATCAGTTTTCTCAAGAAGACATCAGTCTTGTGCCCGAGTTGCAGATGTTTCTTAATTCTTTAGAATTCTGTAATGCTGTGACCCAGGTTTGTTATTTTAAGTGTTTACAGTTGATTTACCATATGTTAAGGTAAAAAAGACATGTGTTTTTCTATTTAAGATTGTGATGTGCAAAATCATGATAATATCATCATGCTTAGTTAAGTTAATAATAGTTTGTCATTTCATTGCTCTCTTTAAACAAAACTTTTCATTGTTTTGATCTTCAGAATTAATTTGATGTGATACTCCTGCTTTAAAAGAGTAGACCAACCAAATCTTTACCATATTTCTTTATAGGTCAGCCATCCTTCAATCAGAAGTCAGCTGATTAAATTTATCTATGATGGATTCCTAGTACCAGTGTTAGGGCCAGCATTGCATCAGGTATCCCATAGGCCCACAGTGGTCGTAGATTTCTAACTCACACTATAGTATTTTTGTCATATGTGGTCTTTGGTTTATACTGTATCTAGGCCATGTAAATAAATTTTGTGAGTTTGCTCTTTGAACATTGTGACAGTACATTGCTGTATGCTTAAAAATCCATCTCCAAAATTATAATTTATAAGGTACCGTGAAAATATTAGAATTTGTGTAGTTCAATTTTTGTAGATTTTTTGGACCAACCTCATGACCTCATCCACAAATTCACATCATCAACAAAGTATTTTATAAAACATTGAATGTATTCATCATTTGAGTAAATCCATGAAATTTCGTCCCCATGAACCTGTGAAAAATTGAAATTTCCCAAAATTTGGCCACCCAAGAATTTAATGATTCCTTGGTATGTCCATATTTTGATGATGAATGGATTAATTTTTGTAAAAAAAAAAATGTGGTTTCAGAAGATCTCTGAGAGCATGAGTCACTCAAATTTATTTATAAAGGGCATGCCATTAATGAATACTTTTGTATTATGTATAGACAGCCACTATTCATTTATCCACTTTGTACAAAATGTATATTCTCACAATAGATATGTCACTATTAATATTAAGTCATATTACACTGTACATGAAGTATTGTAACCATTGTGCATTAACTAGCACCATTATTGGGGGGTGGGGGGGGATTTCACTGGAACAAACTAAATATTCCTCAACTTAATGTAAATCCTCTAATAATTAAATGTTAAAATAATTTTATCTTCATATTTTGAAAAGCTAATTTGACTTAATTTGTCTACACATTTGATAACCTTGGCAACTGGTTTGGGGGAGGGGGTGCTTTGAATACAAATTTAAATAGAACAATCAACATTGTGTTTTTTTTCTTCCAAAGTTTCCATTTTGTATTGTGCGTAAAATGGCATGCCGATCTCAATGGGTCCACCATCCTGTAAGATTTCATTCAATTTATTTTATGTCTGGGGGAGCATTTTACTTTGGCATGCCTGTGATCCACAAGAGTAGTAGCTTTTTAATTTATTAGTTGAATTTTTGCCAAGGTGTAAAGATTTTATGGTGCAGGACACAGAAGGAGTTGCATCCCTTTTTTTGGTTCCTGTTTTATTAGTTTGCCATATTTTTATAGGGAAATATTGAATTTTCTTTTTGTGTTTTTAAAGATGAATGATGAGTCAGAAGTAAGCATTTACTATGTTTCTTTTCATGTTCATTTTTAATGCACCATTCCCATCACTGTCTGCTTTGAAATTCAGCTGCAGGAAACATGTATGTAAAATGACAGACATTTATTTGAATGTGAAATAAAAAAAATAATCCTCAATCCAAATGTATAGCCAGTACCAGTATCATATTTAAACACACTCTTGTTTCACTCTAAACTGCTTACAGTATCAATTGCATTTACCAGTACATATAGTGAAATCAATTGCCTTTATATTTATTAACCTTGAATCTACAGTGTAATAATTTCCTTACTATCATACATCTACATACAGCAAATTAATTTATACTTGCATAAAAGCTATATTTGTATAAATAATATGTATATCTGTTTATGTTTTATTATCCGTAGTGTGTAATTACCTTTGAGAAAGGGTTGAACTTTTATATGAAAGAGTTTAAATTTCAAACAATACCGTACCCATTTCCCTTACATATCACCACTGTTAATATTTTGATTTTAAAGACAGTTTTTAAGTTTACATATATAAACAATCAATTCTTTAATTAAATTGAGATGAAGTTAATTTTCTTAATAATAAGAAAATCCCAGTATTTATCATATAATATATACAGTGTATCATATATGCTATAGATTCCTCATTTTACGCGAGTACTTAATTACGCGATTCAACCGTTTAGCATCCAAAAGCGCAGATATTAATTCCCCGTGTTTAATAAGGAATCTACAGTACATATATTTTTTTACATCATACAGGTTTCACATATGATAGCACTTTTATAATTTGGTAATTGGGGCTTTAACATTGTTGATGTATTGGATACTAACACGTTGTGACTCTTCCTTTAGGACGTTTCGGGGCTTCCCCTGCCACTTCTTGATTCACCCATGTTTTCGGTCAGTAAGCTTTTAATTATTGTCTGCCGCTACGCCATGGCCGCCATTGCTGTGCCTATGCTTATTTTGTTTTTTTTGTGCAATGCAGCATGCTTGTTTTTGTTATTTTGCATTTTAGATTATTTAGAAAATTTATGGTACATGTATTTTATTTTGTTTACTTTTTTGGTGTAAATTATGTTAATTTCACCAATGATGATTTGATTGTATTAGAGTTGGACCCTCCAAATACACTTTAAATTAAATGAACCTTGTTCGGACTTTTCACTGAATTGGCTATGTTATTGTATTTTTGTTTCTGTAAATCTGTTTGTGGGTTTTTTTTCCAGTTCATTCACATTACTTTCACTGAGTTACTTTCATGTTTTGTTTCATACCAGGTATTTTTATTTAAAAATAACAGTCAAATGTAGACTACGGTAAACAAAAATGGGCAGAACAAAATAGTGTACCAGTAGTAAAACCTTTGAATGAGGATTGTAAACCCTTCCTTTTTCCTTGTGACACAGCTACCTATTACTGAAATAGATTTATCTGAATGCTGCATCGTCTTTCATTACCATATACTGTGTTATTAGACTCACAGCAACAATTAATACACGATCAGTGCCTGAATCCCCAAAACTTCCCCAAAACACCATTTCAATTTTGTAATGTTACAACATTGCAATATTGTCATATTAAGTTCATAACCATTTTACAATTGGTATTTTGGTTTTTGCCTGTCTATCTGTATCAATATTGTTGTAATATATAAATGTTTATCAGTCTTCATTGATTTTAACACAAGAATGTTTTAATAAAGTTATGGATTTTCCCACCCTGAACTTAATCAAAATTATATCCAATTTTATAAGTACCAGTATGTGTAGAGATTGCAAATCTTAGTAACCATATTAATATGATATTTTTTAGATACCGATAGATTACATATTTTTGTAAAAACAAATCAGATATATTCATTGAACCACAATTTTTTTTATAAATTTATACCAGTGTAGTAAATTTTTAAAATCAATCTCTTTTTGGTATATTGATTTTTATGTGTATGATCTCTTGTTTGTAGAATTCAAGAGAAGAAGTCATAGCAGCTACTGCCTACCTGGAACTGTTTCTGAGGAAAACCACAGAGCCGAACCTGCTACGCACCTTTCTGAAGTTCATCTTAGTGGAACAGAATGACGAAATTGTCATTCTAGATTCTCTCATCACTCGCATAAACAGCAGTTCAAAGGTAAATGCGCAAAATCTTCATTAAATTGATTTGTATATGAAATTGAAACTATTTTCCAAGTACTGAAGTCAAGTGTTTCTGATAAAAGAAGAAATATTTATTATATACCCATCAATTTTCCTTTCTTGATACTGTCAAATCTAAAGAGTGTGATCCGATTTTCCGGATTCCACTCTGTGGGTTTCGGATTCCTTATCACCACTTTCTTAAACTGATGATGGAGTACACATTAAATAACGTCTGTATTTTAGCGCATATATGAAAGAGTTTGTTTAAAGTAGCTTTGTTATATAAGTAAAAGTCATACAATTGATTTTAAAAAGATAGTTCTGTAATGAAAACTTTTAAATGGACAAGGGTAATCAATAAATTTATCATTGTAACAGTAACTTGATCCAAAGAGCAGGATCACGTCTCATTGCCAGGCGCGAATCATCAGATCAAACTTGATGTTCTTGTCTCATTTGATCTGATGATCCACGCTTGGCAACTCGATGTGATCCGACCCTTTGGATCAAGTTACTGTTATAATAATATATATGTATTGGATCCTTCTATAATACAAAAAGTATGGTATTGGTACTGTGATGAGATATTTGATCATTTACGTTTGCTTCAAATTGTACCTAGACTATTTGTTGTCCTAATAATGATAATTCTCTAAGATTTGATAACTGACAAAAAAATGTTATTATGAAACCTGATGAAAAACGGTACTGCAGCAATTTACTGAGCAGCAGCACACTTATCACACAAACAGAAATGTAGATTCCATATTCAATATGAGGATCAAATTAATAATTATCTGCATAAATATGCGAGAAGCATTTGTCGCAGGTTTAAAAATCTCCCTTTAATTTTATGACATATATTCATGAACTATATGAAATAGTTATAAAAATTTGGCAAATTTTATTTTTTTCGCGTATTGATCCAAAACTGGGATTGCAGAATTATTTACTTGCATATTATAAGGAATCTACAGTATTTTTTTTTTTTTTTTTTTTTTTTTTTATTTGCAGTTTTTCATTTTATAATACACTGTACATATAACACATTCATACACACATACATACAAGTCATGATCTCATAATTTTTGAAAACTATTCAAGTTGATACAATTTTGCATAAACTGAAATGAATAAAGCTCTTGAAGTTAAATATTAAGAAAAAGATTTTTCCATTCAAACCATCTATCATTATGTTTATCATAAGAAGAGTTTCTTATAGCAACACATTTTTCTATTTCATATCTAAAGTTTAAGTGACATAATAGACCTGCAAATATTGGAACTTTTTTGTTGTACAGACATTGAAAAATATATTGTTTAGTATACAGGATCAAAAAGTTGATGACTAAGTTAGAATTAGAAGGAGGAGTCTCTCCAAATAATATGTTATACTCATTAAAGCCAACTCTTTTTGAAACAGCATGATATATATGCATACTTAAACTACTCCATAAATCTAAAGCAAAGGAACAGGATGTGAATACATGTTCAATAGTTTCAACTTCATTATTACAAAAAGAACATATATCATTATCAACTATTTTTATCTTTTTTAGATACGATTTTACAGGAAGAATTCTATGTAGAGTTCTATATTGTAGCCACTGTACAGTAGTATCTGTTGTAACTTTGAAACATACTTTGAAAATATCCTGTAAAATTAGTTCGGAGTAGCCTCTCATGACAATTTTTGAATTCCATCGAATGATTGAGTTTGGAATAATACATTGGACATTTGTATTGATTAAATTATAAATAGGTTTAGTGCATTTCTTGTACAAAAGTAATTCAACACAGTAAAAGGGTAGAAAAGGACCAACAAAATTGACATAGTTCTCCTTTGAAAAATTTGAGTCTTTAACAAACTTTCGAACAGCACTAATTATGCTGTTATATTGCATAAAACATACTTTGTTCAAATGAAATCTTTTTTCAATTTCAGATTTTGATAAAAATGACCCATCATCATGTAAAAAGTCTTTAACAATTTTTACACCTTTTTTGTACCATTCTTTATAAAACATAGACTTCTTCTCTACTTTGATGTTTGAGTTATGCCATATTGGAGAAAATATTATATTATTGTTAGAATCACAAATTTGGTTAGAGTGTACGTTCATAACATTAAGCCAAGCATCAAAGACATCTCTCCAAAATATATTATTGCATTGTTCTATAAGTTTTTTAATAAAATTATCACCAAACTCTAAAAAACCAACCCCTATGTCACCAAAGATAGCTTTAAAAATGCTCATCCATGATTGTCCCCCTTGCACCACTCTTTTGATCCAAGAACATTTAAGTGAAATTATAAAATTTTTAAAATTTAACATTTTCAAACCTCCAATGCAAAAGTTTTGGGTCACAATTGAACGTTTGACTTTGTCACACTTGGATTTCCAAACAAATCTAAAAAACTCATTATTCAAAAATGTAATTGTATCTTTCTTAGGATTCGGTAGGGAAATGAGTAAATGGTTTAATTTAGGTACAATAAGACTCTTAAGTACTGTAATTCTTCCAATGGGAGTTAGAATTCTTCTTTCCCATTGTTGAATCAAAGCAATAATTTTGGGAATTTGAATGTCATAATTTAAATCTGGAATTTTTTCTACGTCCACTGAAAAATGAATACCTAATAGTACAAATTCAGTGGCCCCCCAATCTAGTTTCCATCTAGAATGATGGAAAACTTCAGAAGAGAATTTTTTTGATCCAAACCATACAATTTTAGTTTTTGAGCTATTAACTTGCAGACCAGAAATTTTTGAGAATAATTCTAAAGTTTCAAGAGCATTAAACAAGGATGAAGCTGAACCATCAAGGATAAGTGACGTATCATCAGCATATTGGGAAATTTTGTGTTCCCTATCATAGACAAAAATACCTCTTATATCCTTATTTTGTTTTATAAGTATAGCTAAGATTTCTGCACAGAGAATAAAAAGATATGGGGCTACGGGATCACCCTGACGACAACCTCTCTGTATTTCAAACTGCTGCGATAGAAAGCCGCTTTGAAGGATTGAAGCTTTAAAATTTGTATTTAAAATTTTTACCCATTTTATAATATTGTTTCCAAATCCAAAAAAGTGCAGCACCTTATAAAGAAAAGACCATGATACCGAGTCAAAAGCCTTTTCAAAATCAATAAGCATAAGTAAACCAGGCAAATTATTAATTTCTGTGTAAGACATTAGATCATATATAAATCTAGTGTTTTCTCCAATATATCTGCCCTGTATGAAACCTGTTTGTGTATTTGAAATAAGTAGGTCTAAGGTGGATTTTATTCTATAACTGATGCATCCAGATATTAGCTTGTATAAAACATTAAGTAAAGTAATAGGTCTCCAGTTTTTTAAAAATTGCCTGGGTTTATCCCCTTTTGGCAGACATGATATGATTCCTAGTCTCTGGGACACTGGCAACTGACCATGCACAAAGATATGATTAATAGCGCTTGTAATGTATATTTTTAGATCATTCCAGAAAAATTTATAAAATTCAGCTGAAAAACCATCACTCCCTGGAGACTTGTTATTTTTCATACCCTTTAAAACATTTAAAATTTCTCTCTCACTAATATCTCTATCTAGAAAGTCAGCTGTTATATTGTCTAATTTTGGTATGTCTAAAGGCTGGACAACAGACTGTATATCTATATCTACAAGCTCTGAGTCTGAATTTTTAAACAACTTCTCATAGAAGGACTTAACCTCTTCCATAATTTCTGATTGTTTATATAAAATCTTTTCTTCTGAAACAAACACTTTTTTAATAATTTTATTGAGAAAATTCCGGGATTCTAAATGACAAAAATATTTTGTAGGTTTTTCACCCTCGTCAATCCACTTCGCCCGAGAACGTATGAAATGTCCTCGCAATTTTTCTTTTCTTAAAGTTTCTAGAGTTGCTTGTTTTTCTTCTAACAATGAAAAGTCAAAATCAGTGTTATTTTCTAATTCATTAATATCAGAAATTAATTGTTTTTCAATTTTATCATTTTCTCTCTTTCTGTATGATGAATAGGAAATAGTTAATCCTCTGATTTCCATGAGAAGGATGTCCAAAAAGGCAGACTCATCAATAGAGTTGTTATATTGATCTTTAACAGACACAATAAGTTTTTTAACTTTTTCAACATATATTTTATCATGAAGTAAATTATTATTAAATTTCCATAAGCCTTTTCCTCGCACAAAAGAATTAAATTTAAGTTCATAAACAACAACAGAGTGATCTGATCTATAGCCTGATTTGATTGAAACAGTTTCAGTAATATTTGAAAGATTTTCTGAAATAAGGATGTAATCAAGACGCCCTTGTTTAAATGGGGTTTTTCTTCTCCATGTAAAGATTTTTTTGTCGGGATTAAGGATTCTATAATAGTCAATCAAACCCAAGTCACTCATAATCTCTAGTAGCTTTTCTCTGGCTTTGGGATTATTTACATGAGAGTAATTATGAGTGTCAAGAGTTTGATTGAGGGCTATGTTAAAATCACCACATAAAATAAAAAAATCATTATCAAGTTCCAAAAAACATTCTCGTACTTTATCATAAAAATCTGGACAATCTGAGTTAGGCCCATAGATATTGACTAAAGTGATTCTATTATTATCGATACTCAAATCCAATGCTAACAAGTTGCCTTCATCATCTTTTTTTTCTTTATGTAATTGAAGTTCAAAATTGTTATTGAGAAGAACAGCAACCCCCCTTGAACTAGAGCAGAAAGAATTAAAAACACATTTATATCCCCATTGAGTTTCAACACAAGTTTCTAGTTCTGGAGTGAAATGTGTGTCCTGAAGACATATAATTGAGTAGCCCTTAGATTTATAAAAGTTCAAAACATCCAGTCTCTTAGATGGAGTGCCAAGTCCTTGACAATTTACAGTTGCGATCTTAATTGTATCAACCATGGTCAAAAATCAAATCTAGGTTTACATTCATACTACTCATTCATACAAAACAGAAACTAAAGAGAAAAAAAAAGCGTAAATAAAACAGAAAAATGATCTTAAATGACACTAACTTAGTAGAAAACTACCAAAAAGTACCGAGTACTGAAGTAGATTCGTAACTCATGCAAATAACACGACACCGGAAGTCCACTATGAAACATGTAAAGGAAAGTTTATGGACGAACGGCACACGAAATTCCGGAAAAAGTTTGTAGAACCCGAGCGGCTTCAAGAAGTTCCGGAAATGTATGAACGTACACAGTGACTGAATTCGGAAAAAAGAAAAAACGCCAAACACAAGTAGAAGACACTGGTATATGAATCACTTCATGAAAAATTTCACTTTTTCATCAATTTCATCGAAGATATCGAATTTCACACGACGCTCATTGCTCTTCAACTTCCCAAATACCGATCCGTTAAAATACCAAGCGGACGCTATATCATCGTGGTTGATTAGAGTGGTGATGAGGTCCGAGTTTGGTCTGGTAACATCGTCCACCAATTTGATTCCTTGTCCTCTTTTTCTAATCTCTGATCTTTTTCTCATGACTTTTGACTTGGAGTTTGTATTTAGCAACTTGACTATTATTGGTCGAGGCTTTCCTCTTTTGCCGGGGATTCTGTGAGCGGCTATAATTTCGCGGTCGTCGATTTCAACATTGATATTTGTTTTCAGAAAGTCTTGTACGAGTTTCCATGTGTTTTCATTATCATTTTCGGTTAAACCCATAATTTTGAAGTTGTGTTTTCTAGAATACTGCTCATTTTGATTGGCTAGTCTCATGGCTTCCTTCGAAATGTGTTCTGTTTTTTGCAAGACTTGTTTCAATTCACGCACTTCTTTGTTTGAATCAACTAGCTTTTCTGTAAGAGTTTCGACATTCTGTTCCAGTTTTTCAATATCATTTTTCATATTGTCTATCTTTGCGTTGTACTGCTTTTCCAGTACCAAACATCTTTTATTTGTTTCTTCCTTTATTTTATTTTCTATCTCTTTGTTATTCTGTTCTATAATTTTCTTAACGATGGAAGACACAAGAGACTCTAGCTTATCCTCTGTGATTGTTTTTTTTAATTCTGTTTTGACCTCGGCGAGATCACTTTGTATGATGCGTAGAGATCTGCTTACCTCGGACATGTTTTCTTTATTTTTTTCTGGAATCTTTTCTGGAGTTTTTTCAGAACCCGTTTTGTCAGTCTTTTTTGTGTTGGCTCTGGTCTGTGTCTACAGTATTTTTTAGATAATCATTTATTACAAAACATAAGATAAGGTATTATAACAATTTAAAAAGATTATACATTAATTTTATCATCTTTACAATATACTGGGTACATTATATGAATAGTGCCTGTTTGGGAGGGGTAACAGTTGAAATTGACACCCCCAAGAAAACCATGACCGCGTCGGTTGACAATGGTTGTTCGAGGGGTGTCTGTTGCAATTTATAAAGAATGTTATGGTTTGTTGCTTTCCCTGTCTGTATTATAAATAGTTTTAGTATTTTTAAGTAGTCTAGTTTATCATGCATGAATTGATCAGAGTAGAAATTATTCAGTTTCTATATATCAATATGACTTTTTCTTTTTTTCAGCCCCTTTGTGTTGTGTCGCTGTCACTTTTTAAAACCCTAGTAAATCTAAATTGTGAAGATGTCATGTTTCAACTTGTCTTCAGGTAATTTTAAGATTGCATGGGCTCTTTTTTTAGAATATAAGTCAGAAAGTAGAATTTCCAGTATGTTTTTCTTTGATTAAATTGTAGAATTTATTTTCTTATTTGATTTATAAACAAATACATGTATGTCCAAATGTATTTGCATTGTCTAGCCATAGAGTTTTAGTACATTTTTGTAATGTTTTGTTTGATTGGCTAATTGTTATGTTGTGTGCGATTGAAAGATTGTAATGTTGAGTTTGATTGGCAGATACCTGATTCCCTGTACACATGTGATGGTCAGCCAGCGACGTAATGTCAGTGACCTTGACCTTCACTGTAAAAGTGCCGAACGCTTCCTCTCACTCCGTCCAAACTGCTGCCGACCAGAACTAATTGAAAAGAAAAGTACTCCAATACAAGAAAAGTAAGAACAAAGAAAATTTTCCTACCATGATTTATCTATATACATGTATTACACATTTTTAGATTATATATTCTTGATAATTGGTTTTGGGGTTTTTTATTGTGTGTGCATATTCATTTCCATAATTTATTTCATTCATGCAGTCAAACTGGAGTCTTCTGTTGCAATTTATATCCAAACTTTTCTATAGCATCAGGCTGATTTTTGTAATTACAAATATATATTCATATTTCTTAACATATTTTTGTATTTCAAATTTTTACATTTTTTGAATTTGTTTTTTAAAATTATGCTACTTCATGTACATGCTTTCTTTATTTAGTTAAGCTGACATAAGTAACGTCTTGTTAAATGTTCATTATTTATACGTAATATATAGAAAAAATATTTAAGACTTTTATCTGCATGATAATGGTTTGAATTTAAATTGACAAAGAATGGTTTTTAACACCTAATTGGTAATGTACTGGTGTTCCTAAACAGAAGCTATAGTACATATGATAGTTCTAAGATAAGTACAAAAACAAACTTGGCTGAATATATTTCAGAAGTCTTTTGATCATTCATTTTTTCCACCTTTAAATCTTCAGATTATAAACTATGCTAGTAGATATTGACGTGAATTAACCTGGGTATTTTTTTTTTGGGGGGGGGGGGGGGGGAGGGAGGTGGAGGGAAGGAGGGGGGGAGAGTGGGGGGGGATGCTGAATAGATTAAATGGATATATGACTCATTGAATGCATTACACAGTTACATACCAGGTAAGCCTCATATCAGATACATTTAAGAATATCATACATAGTTGAACTAGAGTGCAGATATTAGTCAGAGGGAAGTGGCATGTGTGTATGTTTTGTATATAGATGTAACCCTAGTGACGCTAACACATCACAAAACCACCGCATCAAACATGGCCTGAGTAGTTTTCTCAGAGCAAGAAAAAAGGAGAGAGACTATCAGAAGCGGAGGTAAATCAGTTTGTTACTAACACACTAACTCTTCCGTCACTTCTTCCATTAAATCCTGTGACCCATGTTCCCCATCTAATGCACTGTGTGATGTATTATTTCGCCATGCATTTTGTTTGTGTACGTAGCTTATCACCATACAATAGACGTAAATACCGGTATATATCTTCATGGTGCAATCTAAATGTTAAATCATTTTATTTGGTTGATATTAAATATTTGATTTCTTTTACTTAATAATTTGTTTCTAGACTCTGAAAGCATGCTCATCGTTTCTGTTGAAAGTTTTGGAATGTTTTGTTCAACTGAGATTCATAGGGTTTTTTTTTACTTGAGAAAACTAATTCTCTCAATTCTCTGAATTTTAAAGTCAAAATTAACTTCTGAATAATTTGGGGGAAAATATAAAAAGCAGGTGAAATAAAGATTTAACAAAAAATGTTTTGATACAATGTCATGCATTATATAATTCTTTAATAATTTGACACACTAAATTGGGAAGACATAGCCTTCAAGCGTACATTTGATTGATATTTACATGAAATTCATGGTGGTAGTTCCTCTAACTGTATTAAATTAAGTGCAGATGAGAGGCTTCCTGTAGGTTACTTTGTGGTGTACCATAAATCAATATTTTATTTTACTTTTAGGTCAGCTACTGTGGCCACTGAGCAGCAGAGTACAGCGTTTCCCCCAGGAACATTTGGAAGCAAGCTGGAGCATTACGAAACGAACTACTATGATTACTTGGCTGAAGCCAAAAGCCAGTTGGAGAGTTGTGCCAAAGCATGCCAGAGGTGGGTCTATCCATATGATGGTCAAAATCCATCAATGGATGCCCTTGTGGACAATGGCAATGAGTCGGAATCAATGCAGATAAGTTCAGTGACAGAAACAGGGTTGTGTAATAGTGGTGCTAATTCTAGGATGTTAGAAGACATGAACGGTTCAAATGGAGGTCCTCTCCAGAGGTCCTCAGAAGTGGACGAGGTCTTCATCTCGGATAATTCTTGTCAATCATCTGTCCCTGATTTAACATACCTCCTAACTAGTTACGATTCAAACAGCTTAATGTCTTCGCCAGAAAAGATAGAAGATTTCATTCATTATTTAGACGAGGTGCCCACTCCACCAGATCTAGAGAAGACATTTGAAGAGAGTGTGAATTCTTTAGACTCTATTTTGAGTAGTTTGTGTTCCAGGACAGACAGCAGCAGTGTGAAGTCCTCGAATAATGCCAGTGTGAATTTAGAGTTGTCTCCTCAGTCAATAGCTGACGACTCGACAAAAGCCATTGGTGATGGAACTACGTTTGAAGTCATCAACAGCACAAGGGATGGTGTGGAGTCCGATCCCTCCAAGGGGAGTCAATCACAAGACACCACCAGCAGCTTTGTAGAAATATCCATGTCAAACTTTGCCAGTGATGTTAATGTGCAGACTGCACTGTCATCTTTGCCCCAGAGAGTGTCCTTGAACTCTGTTGACACGATTGTTCAACGTAAGCCTTCACATGATGAAACAACTGTTAGGTCTGTCAGTTTCAACTTGACTGATGCGTCTATGCAAAATACCACTTCTGTGCCTGTGGCTGTGTCAAATACTGGAAAGTTAGCTCCTAACATAGGTATGTGTAATTCATTTGAAATTCTTATTATTGAGGAGGGCTTTCTTATTCATTGAAATTATCCATTATTTCAAGTTTACTAACATGTATAAGTGCTGTGTTTTATGTAAATTATGCTGAATTTGTAGCCAGGATATAATACCTGGTGCACTTATTTGAAACACATGCACTTGATGTTAAATATTTTTTTTCAAAATTGAAAATGAAACCATCTGCTTTATAGTACAGTGTATAATAAGTTGGAGGCATATGTTTTTACAAAACAAGAAGAATAAAAACAGTCAGATGCCTGTGATTTAAGATATGTGATTGTATAATTTTAAATTCTGACTACAGTCTGAATTGGTATAGAAAAAACTGTTATCGGTATTATGATATTGATATGAGCCTATCTAGTCAATGAAACAAATTTTGGTTTTTAGTATTGAATCTTAATTTTTTATATATACCTGTATTTTCTTTCTGACATGTCTCAATTGTAAGTTATATTCTTTTAGGAAAATAGATAGAACCATTTTAACAAGAGCTTTAGGTAGTTGTGTCAAACAGCAATGTGACGTAGGCCTGTCTATTTCTTTGCTGGCCAATCAGCCATTGCTTTGAAATCAACAAGATTTGTCTGACTACGCAATCTCTGCACATTACTCTCGAAACCAGCATCACTTTTAACTTGTTTTGATGCAAAAAATAGATAGCTACGTCCTACCAAAAGTCCAAGGTCTTGTTAAAATGATTCTGATAAAGAAATTGAATTAAAAAAATATTCATGATTCTAAACTACTAGTAGATCTTTTAAATGTAGCATCTACAGTACAAGGTAAATCTTATACATCTAATTGAATGGATATACCATATTGCCTCTGTAATATTTCTATCGATTGAAAATCACCTGGAATGAATGAATGAAATATTATGTAGACAAATATAATCTTAGCTGATGACCTATTTTTCAGGCCCCTTTCTGATGGCCCTCTTTTCCAAGTTGGATGGAATGATGCAGAACAGCTTGCCTGTCAATCTCCTCCTGACAGGTGTTATAGCTCGCCTGGCTTCTTACCCACAACCTCTCCTTAGGTCTTTCTTGCTTAGTCATAATCTTGTATTCCAACCCACAGTCAAATCCCTTCTACAGGTATAAAATGGGTTGTATGTGAATGTTGATTTATGTATGTATGCTATTGCATTGCATGTGTACTCTGAAAGTGCAGGGGCCAAGTCAGTTTTGACCTTAATTTTGATGAAACCATCTTTATTTGTAGTTACATAGAATTTAAGGTCAAAACAGGCTTAATGGCCCTTGTGTCAGACAGGCAGAAGCAACTGTCACTTTACATTTGTCTTTATCTCGTAAAATATATATCCAGCATGTTTATGTGTACTTTATGATATGAAATGCAAACTTTATGATATGAAATGCAATTTCCTGTAAATTTGAAGTTTAAAATGTGAAAAAATCATGTTTTGCATGAAATATAGTCCAAAATAAAATATTTTTGCATAATTTTTAGTAAGAGGTATTATTTGGTATGATGATTGGATAAATAATGTATGTCAACCTCTATGTACTGGTACATCTTTATGCTTGTAATTATATATATTATTACTTAATTTTCATGCATGCTGAAGTATAAAGAAAACATTTTGTATGTATTAACCTTTAAAAACTTCCCAAGGTGGTAACATCATTGAAACAGAAGGTGGACCATTTTGCGTACACTGTGCCGAGCTTTGATAAACTGCTTCTGAGGGCGAAGCGGACCCTGATCGCTCGGGAGGAGGAGTGGAGGCTGGGCTGTGTGACGATTAGTCCCTACAGAATCAACACGGTCAGTCCCGTCAAACCGCCTCCTGTACCAGAAAACAATAACAAAGGTATGAGAAGAGACCAATTTTCTATTATTGCTGATAGATAAGAATCTTGAGGCGTAATTTTATTTCAAACCCTTATTATTTAGAATATGCAAGAATTTCATTAAAATTTCCTAAACTAATCAATGAAGTAGGTTACATGTACATGCATCATATATTCCAGACACAACTGAAATAAATGTATATTTTCTTGACAATAATCCCATTATGAAGTGTAAATGAAGTGAACTTGCAATTGTATGTTTTTTTAATGAATTGCTTATTTTACAGACAAAAAGAAAACTAGTTTAGCAGACCTGTTGTTTCGACGATCTCCAGACAAGAGGGCCATCCTTCCTACAGCCAAGAAAGGCCCCCAGGTCCAGATCCTTCAGGGGGCAAGGGGATTCCGGTACATCAACTACCAGAACAGGCCCCACAACATATCTGAAAATCCCATGGACTCCCCCAAAATCAGGAATGCTGTGTTTTGTGCTGTGATATTAGAGGAATTTGTGAAAGAACTCGCTGCCTACAGCCAGGAGCAAGCAGTTTTGGCTCAGTCAGAAGTTTGACCCTGGGCCAAGTTGATAGCATGTTTTGGTAGCTATATCTATTGTCAGACATTATGTGGTAACCTAGAATTTCTCATTTCCATGGAGAGCACATATCAAATGAATCTAATTCAGCAGTTTACTACTGTATTACCAAGCGAAGAACAGTTAAATGTATCCCTTTTTTTCATTTTTATTAATGAAGGAAATGTAATGATTTCAGTCTTAAACATACCAGTGCTTATTTGGATAATTGTAAAATATGTACCATAATTGAGGCAATAACAGTATAGAATGATATATTGAAATGCTTTTGGTCATTTTTCAGAATATTAGATGCTTAATGATTGGTTTACAATATTCAGAGGGTGTATGAAATTTTTTAGCTTTGGATGAAACCAAAGATGTTGTCTAGAAAGAAATTCAAGTGAATGTCTTTTTAGTGTGAATGGCCAATGTTTTATTTTTGCAGTTTTGAATTCTGTAAATGTTTTATGTGAATGGCCTTTCAAGAGTTTTACGAAGTTTTACATGTACTTTGCAAGATGTAATCTTGAGCTTTGTTTTTATATGTTCTTGTACGTACACAAAGTATTTTTATATACAGTTATATATACATGTATACACATACACACTAAAATAAGAAAATTCTATGCATATTTCTTAATGTAAAATGTACAGGTTTGTGGCTTGATTTCTTTATGTTGAAAAAAAAGTATCGTGTAGCAATATGATTTGCAAAAGATTTTAAATCAAGATAAATTGGTTGTGAAGACCCTGTTGTTTGACATTTAAATACTCATTTAGCTAAAAGTAAGCTTTTAAAATATGATACATGTAGAGGATAACGTATTCAGATGGAGCATTAGTGAAAATATAGAAATATAATTTTTAGCAAAGCAGAATATATATTTATATGTACACTGTATACAAACTTACAGGTTTCTTATGGTTTAGAATACCAGTACATGTGATATTAGTATAGTTAATGTATAGATATAAAGTTAAGAACATAAACACAAAGCCTACATTTGGGTTTTTGGTCTTTTTTTTTTAAATCCGGGGAAGGAGGGTAGAATTCAAAAGAGACGAGGTTGTACCTGGTATACAAGTACATGTATGAACATGTGTTAAAGATTGAACTACTTATAACGCTCTCATAAAAATGTGGAAATAAGAAAGATATTAAACCTTTATTTTTTTTTTTAATGGCAATGCATGTGATATTTGAAAATTGTTAAAAGTTCAGGTTGATATCTAGTCAATGTTATATTATTTGGCATTTGTTCCACTTCATGTTGGATTGCTATAATCCTGTGTTGTTGCTATTTTTCCCTCATTATGACAACCACTGCTGTATAGTCGAAGCTTTTCCTGCCAACTGTGTGAAGAACATTAAAGCCTTTGTTGATGTTGAAACTTCTGCCACTGAATCATTTTCAAGGGCTAGCAATTTATAATTATGTTATACAGCTGTAATTTGTTTCTTTTGATAATAGTTAGTTGAAGGCAAAACACATAACACATTAAGCTGTTATATTGACTCGGATACATATATTCTGTACTTGTATTTCTTGTGGAACACATCCTCTGAATTTACTGATTAGTATAATGACTTTAAAAATTCTCCTGGAAGATGTGAAAATGACTGTTCAAGTAAAGGAATTTTTGCAATACCTACATCATTTTGTTTATGAATTGTTTAGGCTGTACAAGATTGATGCCTTCTAAAATTATTTAGGCAAGCATTTGATTGTTGCAGTGATTTATTTTTGTATTACTGGTACTTCTAAATTTTATGAAAGAAAAGTTTTGTTATTTCTTTATTCAGCTGATATTGATTACATTATATTTACCCTAACATCATACAATTAAACCATGATAGAAAATTTTATGTATTTGTGTTTTTGGTATGAACAAACAATTAGGTAAATAAATTTAGTACTGTAACAGTGCTTTAGTAACTTTTCCAATGAATTAGAAGTTTCATTCCATTTCAACAAAAATCTAGGCTGATATTCAGCTTGGTTTGATATTGGGATTGACACCGAATTTAACTCAACAGTTGTATTCATTAATGTTACCTACCGTAATTTAAACTAGGCGTGCTTCACAACAGAGCATCATGACGTCAAAAACAACGTCAAGATGACATATTACATTTCATTTTCTCAGTGTACTCTCCCATGCACAACCCCGATCCCCCCCACCCCCCCTATTCTAAATCCGCGCATTTCTCATCCAGTCTCTTGTACTTACAACTAATATTGTTAATGACCCCTCTATTCTTCTTGACATTTAGTTTTCTAACACAGGTCTTGTTTTGGTATCTTAAGTAATTTTTTCTTTTGCAATGTATTCAATATTTTAGAACAAAACTCAATTTTAACAGAAAAGAGAACTTTCATATACATGTATGTGTGAGTACTGATGATCGGTTTTCTGCTGGTTCGTATGTCATCTTATTCATTGTTGTTGCCACCCACCCCACCGCCCTACAAATAAATACAAAAAAAGAACAACTTCTTATTGCATTTAATGCATGAATCCAATTTTTTTTTCCAGCCTGGGGGGGGGAGTCTAGAAATAATTCTGTTTGCTAATCCGGGGTCCTAAACCTATTTTTGGTAACAGTTCAAAATGTACTTATATTATGAGGTACTAACTTATAGTGTTCAGGTTTTCTATGGGGACGGGTTGATCTTTACTTTGTTTTTAGCTCATCTGAGCTGAAGTGAGCTATTCTGATCACATTTTGTCTGTCGTCCGTCTGTCCGTCTGTAAACTTTTCACATTTTCAACATCTTCTCCAGAACCACTGGGCCAATTTCAACCAAACTTGGCACAAAGCATCCTTAGGCAAAGTGGATTCAAGGACTACGCCCTTTTAAAAGGAGAGATAATTAGGAATTATTGAAAATTTTTGAGAAACTTTCAAAAATCTTCTTCTCAAGAACCATTTGGCCATGAAAGCTGAAACTCATGTGAAAGTAACCTCAGGTAGTGTAGATTCAAAGTTGTGAAAACCATGACCCCTGGGGGAAGGATGGGGTCACAATTGGGGTTCGAATTTTTACATAGGAATATATTGAGTAATTCTTTAAAAATCTTCTTTTAAGAACCAAGTGGTCAAGAAAGCTGAAACTTATGTGGAAGCATCCTCATGTAGTGTAGATTCAAAATTGTGAAAATCATGATCCACGGGGGTAGGATGGGGCCACAATGGGGGGTCAAATTTTTATATAGGAATATATAGAATTAAATCTTTGAAAATCTTTTTCTCAAGAACCATTTGGCCAGGAAAGCTGAAACTTGTGTGGAAGCATCCCCAGGTAGTGTAGATTCAAAGTTGTGAAAATCATGAACCCCTGTTGTAGGGTGGGGCCACAATAGGGGTCAAATTTTTACATAGGAATATATAGAGGGAATCTTTAAAAAATCTTCTTCTCAGAAACCAATCAGCCAGGAAAGCTGAAACTTGTATGGAAGTATCCTCAGGTAGTGTAGATTCAAAGTTGTGAAAATCATGACCCCCGGGGATAGGGCGGGGCCACAATGGGGGTCAAATTTTTACATAGGAATATATAGTAAATATTTAAAAATCTTCTTCTCAGAAACCATTTGGCCAGGAAAGCTGAAACTTGTGTGGAAGCATCCTCAGGTAGTGTAGATTCAAAGTTGTGAAAATCATGACCCCCGGGTGTAGGGTGGGGCACAATGGGGGGGTCGAATTTTTGCATATGAATATATTGAGTAAATCTTTAAAAAAAATTTTCTCAGAAACCATGTAGCCAGGAAAGCTGAAACTTGTGTGGAAGTATCCTCAGGTAGTTTAGATTCAAATTTATGAATATCATGACCCTCAGGAGAATGGTAGGGCCCCAATAGGGAGTCGAATTTTTCATAGGAATGTATAGAGTTAAATATTTTAAAAATCTTCTTCTCAAGAACCATTTGGCCAGGAAAGCTGAAACTTATGTGGAAGCATTCTCAGGTAGTGTAGATTCAAAGTTGTGAAAATCGTGACCCTCGGGGGTAGGGTGGGGCCACAATGGGGGTCGAATTTTTACATAGGAATATATAGTTAATATTTAAAAATCTTCTTCTCAGAAAACATTTGCCCAGGAAAGCTGAAGCTTATGTGGAATCATCCTCAGGTAGTGTAGATTTAAAGTTGTGAAAATCATGACCCCCGGGGGTAGAGTGGGTCCATAATGGGTGGGTCAAAATTTTACATAGGTATATATATAGAGAGAGGAAATCTTTAAAAATCTTCTTCTCAAGAACCATTTGCCCTGGAAAGCTGAAACTTATGTGGAAGCATCTTTGGATAGCGTAGATTCAAAATTGTGAAAATCATGACCTTTGGGGGTAAGGTTGGGGGCCTCAATGGGGTCAAATTTTTACATAGGAATATGTAGAGGAAATCTTTAAAAATCTTCTTCTCAGAAACCAATCAGCCAGGAAAGCTGAAACTTGTGTGGAAGAATCCTCAGGTAGTGTAGATTCAAAGCTATGAAAATCATGACCCCGGGCATAGGGTGGGGCTACAATGGGGGGGGGGGGGGGGCGGTCAAATTTTTACATAGGAATATATAGAGTTAATCTTTTTTTTTTACATAGGAATATATATAAAGAAAAATTCTAAAATCTTTTTCTAAAAAACATTTGCCTAGAAAAGCCGTCACTTTTTTGAAAGCAACTTCAGATAGTGAAGATTCAAATTCGTTAAAAATCAAATTTTGAGGAGTAGGGTGGGGCCACATTGGGATCCAGTTGTACAAAGGAAAACATTTTAATAATTCACAAAAACTGAAATGTTATTATACCGTATATGGTTTTACTTATATGCAAGCATTTTTACATATTGCTGATTCTTTAGAATTGTTTGGACTTTGGCCCCTGGACGATTCTTGGGCCTCATAAGGGGTTTAGGGTTTGATGTAGGTTTATATCCCGTATATAAACAATTGTTTAGGATCTTTTTGAGAACTGCAATGCTCAACATGTGATATGACCATGGGGGGGGGGGGGGGATTTTTATTTAGACAGGATCTACATGTATTATACCACTTTGTCCAGATATTTTTGTATTATGACTCCATTAAGCTGATTTTATCATGCCTATTGTTGCTCAGGTGAGCGATGTGGCCCATGGGCCTCTTGTTTTGTGTTTTTTTTCTTATAAGTTAAAAGTAATTTTAATACAGTTTTGTAACGTAAAAACCTCAAAAGGGTGGGGGAACCCGGGTGGGTGTGATGACTATTGCCAGAAGAGAATATGGCCTGGCAGGTGAGGTACTAGTGTTTAACCATAAACTAATATTCAATGCTTGGGAAAAAGATAATTCCTAATGCGAGGTCAATGAAAAAAATCGTAATTGCGTGTGATATGTATTTTTAAGCCTTCCTCTTTCATCATGGGAAATTTACACTTTGCATGGTGATTTATCGCGTTTATGAATAAAAAATGAATGCACTACGCTAGATTACTGTATAGATCCGGTTATTTGCGTAATCATTTATTTTTTGCCATTTAATCTCAATAAATAAAACATGCATAACTTAAATCGACTGTTACGTTTTATATATATTTTGTAATCTCATATAATAACTTACGCAAATAAAAATATGAACAGAATTACTTCATTTTCGCATAATTTAGCACAAGAAAGTAGAAAAAAGATACACGCTATATTGCGAAACATTTTTACTCAAATTGAAGAATTGAAGAATAAAATCACGTAAAGTGTTCTGTGCAGAATTCTGAATAGATAAAATATATGTACATGTGTATTAACTGGCAGCTTTTTCTCTTTGTCATTTGGAAGCTTTTTCAGGCTTACTTTATTCCGCAGTACATCTTCCATAGTCGGGCATTGTCTTCTATGTTGGCCAGTTGACTACAATTGTGACTCCGGCAATCGATGTATCGGTCTAAACTCGACATTTTGAATTCTAAAGATTCTAATGTCTGTTAACATTTTTGTCTGGCACTAAACTGGACACATGGTCTGTATTTTGTATTCAATACAAACTATACGATATGAGTATGTTCACAATCATCGGAATTTATTTTTGAAAGTGATTTAAACTTACGTTTATTTGTTATATTATGTGTATTTTGTTTGTATACAGTATTTTAATGCTTGGAACAAACTCTGTGACTGTCTGTTTAGATATCATTGATGTAATCCTTTATTTTGGTTAAAAGAAAACCTAAGCAGTGAAAGATATAACTATTTTGCTGCATGTTTTCAAAGTCATTTATGAACCAAATATTGCCTGTGTGTAAATGTAATATTGAAACCTATTTTGTGCAACAACACACATTTTTTATTGTGAAGGAAAGAAATAATAATATGTTTCTTTCCTATTAATTAATTGTTAATAAATTATATTACAGTGACGGTGCATTGTTTTTGAAAGTGGGGGCCAGACTTATCTGAAATCTTGACAAACTGAATCGAAAAACAAACAATCCAATTGGGGGAAGGGGGGGGGGGGGGTACTACGCAAAACTTCTATTTTAATGTCATTTGTTAAGCTACCTTATGGTCTTTATATACAAAAATGTAGGGACAAATTAATTTTTCTATAATTATGTAAATTAATTGTCGTCTGTTAAGAGTGGGGATGGGGGCATCTTAGCAATCCCCATGCTATTAGTCCAAAATATCTGACGTTTTCTTGGATATTTGTAATGATTTTGATATTTTACATGCCAGGAAAACGTCAGAACCGGTGCCATTACGAAAACTGGAGGCGGCTTCTCGGCTCGATTTTAAATATTTACGAGTTGCACTCACAACTAATTGATAAAACGATTATTTTACTGCTCCCTAATATTGCTTTTAGGGGTCCTTTCATCCCATAAACAGGCTGTTGAACACATTCTATCGAACTGTTGAGATTTGTTTTGATTTCGTGCATTTTTAAACTGCACTTTACGTATTTTACAACGATTGATAAACAAGTTCTACAACTTATATTAATATCTTTTGTTGGCACGGATGTTAGGCGAGGGGTCATCAATGTGGGATTAAGTCGATGTGCCCGGAGAAAACCCACGTGTCCAAGCGGGCGACCACCATACCCTTACACATACAACCACTGCATGCCGATCACGGGAATCGATCTCGGGTCGCAGCGGTGAGAATTTGCGAGTGTATTGTCCACTACGCTACTTGGACACAGTGCATTTTTTTAAATCTCGCGAGAAAATAGGTCAACAACACTATTATTTATCAGTGTGATTATCAAAATGTGCCGTAAAATTATATTTTAAGCTGTATTTTTGAGTTTAAATATATATCTATTTAAAATCGAGCATAGAATGCCGCTTCCAGTGGGAGACGGTGAATTTCCAGTTTTCGTAATGGCGTCGGTTCTGACGTTTTCCAGGCATGTAAAATATCAAAATCGTTAAAAAAGCCAGGAAAAACGTCAGATATTTCGGACTATCATGCTATGTGCATGTGTTATAGGTGACAAAATTACAATCCAGTGTACATTGAAGGGACAGACATGTTTCTGACTCCTCCAAAAAATTCTTATTCTTATTGCAAGTACAACTGATCTGCAACAGAAAAAATATTGTAGAGTATGATAATTATTTCCCCTCAGTCTTATTAGTACTTTGATCTTCGAACCGGTGTGCATTTTACGACAACTTTTATGAGATACCAACATTCAACTGATTTGACCTATCTCATTAAAGTATAATCATAGTTCTTATTTCGACAAAATCTAGTTTTAACACATGTTTATCAATGAAAATACACTTATGAAAGGATGTTTCTGTTTACGACATGCCGTAAGTTTACACTGTCTGCAATGGCGACGCTTGGAAGTGTATTTTCGAAGGGCACCCGGCTAGGTAAGCATATCTGGCGCAAAACTAAAATTATAGTTTGATAATTTATGTAACAGACATATGGTGTTCTTTATTGTTTCACTTGATTAGAATCAATGGTTATGAAATTCACATTCCTATGTTATAGCAGACAAACTGTTGGATACAGTACGGGTCAAAGTCCGTACACCTATTCTACATGGTATACTAACTCCCTATCATCAAATTGATTTACCTATCCGATTTGGTACCATTTTTTTTTTTTTTTTATATTCTTACAATGACCATGTTTACAAATCAGCAGATAAAAGCAGCAGACTTGAAAATTTTGATAGACACTCGGGGCCTGAGTTTACATAAATTCCAAAATTACATAACTTGAATTTATTGAGTTTTCGCTCTGTATAACCCTTAAATTTAAAATCATGTAGCAAACATGTATATTTTTTAGGTTTATTTTTCATGATATAATTAAGGGTTTATTATTTGCATAGCATTTTTATATGTATGTAAAAGATTGTGTCAAGGATGTGTCTATGTAAGCACAGATAAGTATAGATGCTTGTTGCTATCTTCTTCTTCTTCCAGTTAAAAGTGCATACCACCAACTGGTATATTATTGAACTTCTAACTTGTACCTTCACTTTAGGCTTAAAAAAAATTGTGTGTTTAGGGTAACACTGATGAAAAAATTAGGTTAGGTAGGTAGGAATTTTTTTTATTTTATCATATTTTTTTCTACATGCGGGCATATTTAAAAACAGGTTTTTAATGGAAATAATATGAAAATCATAGTAAGCTGAAAAAAGACGTCTAAAAATGGCTGGATCAGGGCATTTTTGTAGGTTAGGTCGGGTTACCCGAAACACACAATATTTTTTTTTAGGCCTTAGGGCTGGGACAATTCAGGGTTCATTTGATTTACTTCGATTTCGATTCAAAATGCTTCGTTTTTTTTTTTCAATGAGCATAGATCAGCCTTAATGTTTCTCATTATAAATAAAAAGTAGGCTCTAGTGTACTTAATTTAATTTGATAAAATAAAACTCAGTAAATGACAGTATTGTCAGTCGTGGTTGTCCAGTTGTTTATTTAGTTGTGATGTACGCAAGGTACAAAAAATCGTTGATTTTTCTTCTTTTCCATCAACTCATAGGAATTTAAAATGTCCCCACACTTCTGAGCGTCTAATGGCGGTCATTTTGTTTATAGATGTTAGGTAAATTTTGAACCGAAACAAAATCCAAATTCCGGATTGGTGCACCGAATCGACAGGAATGCATCGAGGTGCAATGAAAAGTGTGGTGCACTGCACATCCCTACTTCACATTACTTAAATCACTTTAAAACTTAAAATTTATCTTAATTAAAATTTTGTATATTTCTTCAAATTTTTTTACAATGAACATACACAATTCATAATAAAACATATCATCAAAGTACTTAATTTACTCCTCTTTTACCTAGAAAAATTAACAAGTCAGAAGAAAACCAATTGAAATTTCATATTGGGAAAAATGGAGGGGGGCGGGGTAGGAAAAAGAGTACAAATAGATAGCATCCATCCAAATATATAAATATTTATCACAATGATTAAAAAGATAAAAACATATTTGACAGTTAGAGCTCTATCTGATAAAATGTTTATTTTGCTGTATCTTAAGGGACATTTACATTTTCAATTGACAAAACAGATATAAATTACAGAGGTATATTCAAAATGGATGAGGTCAAACATTTGGAGATCAAGTTTTGTTGGTAGCACGAATGTTAATATATTTCTGAAAACTGATGCAAAAACTCAAAAAATAGTATTTTCCTTGGTACATGTAACAAACATGTATTATTTAACCAGAGCCCAATGCCAACATTTCAGTTTTCAACTACTTGTATTAAGATCTTTCAAATCAATTTGATAAATACAATTTATATTATTGCTTGAAATATTTCAATATAACATGTCATATTTAATGCTTTAAATTTTCAGAGTATTACTGGATGAAAGTTCTCAAAACGTGTTTACAGTACATTTTAATATTCAATCAGTATTTGCATTTTGCCTATTTAAATTTGGTATTCATTATTTAAAGGGAAAAGAGTGAAGTATTTGTGGTGGCATGGAGGAAAATATTGCAGTAGTGTAGCAACACCAAAAATTACCACACATTACACAGTTCATCCAAGGGAAAATGATCCTAGATGGAAAGGTATGTTCAAGATTAGATATAACTTTAATAGCATAAGTACAGATAATGAAAAGTGAGTATGCAAAGGAAATTAAAAAAAAAAACAAAACAAAAAACCAATAACCTGAAACATATACATTTTTGCTAACTAATACATTTGCATAATTATGTTGTAAGGAAACCAAAATACATGAAAAACCGAATGATTATCATAGAAAAAAAAAGATTAATTGTAAAAGTAAAGTCATTTATAAGCAGTTTTTATTACCGGTAATCAAATATTTCATTGAGAGGCATGTTAAGAAGGTTTCAAATAAACTTCTCAAAAGAGCTTTTACTTCAATTCACATACTTTTAAAGAAAACATGGGTGTTTATAAATTTATTAATTTTAATGAGTAGCACATACTGGTAAACATGGTAAATATAGATTCTTTATTTCCAAATAAGGGCCCTATCAGGCATTACAAATAACATTCCTGATTGATACAATAACAAAAGCACAGACATACAGTGTAATTATGATTGTATATAATAGTCTGCAGTACATGTTTTTGTGTATTTTAAAGGTTGATAAGTAAAAGCACTAATTCTGTACGTTATATATATTTGATAATAATAATAGTACTGTTGTGTATCCTAATGCAAGGCAGGGTGATCATACAATTCCCTCAATGCAAAAGATACCACATGATGATGCAACAGTACATATTATTACAATTATTTAAAGAATTACTTTAATGTTAATTTCTCTCACTTTCATATGCATATAGTACATGTATTTAAATGGCTTGTCCAGCCAGTTCACAAACAGTCGAAAGCACTTCAGTATTTTCATAGTTTTAAAAGAACCCATAACAACTTCTTTTTTTTTTATTTCTAAAATGAGCAAAATTTGTACAATGTTTTTGTAGAATATTCATCATATTCTCTCTTTCTGTAACATAATTAAAACATTCAAAAAGTGTGTGTTTTTTATCTTGAATGATATTCAATGAGCATATTCAAAGTCTTTGATCTCAAGTAATGCTTAAATAACAACCTCTTTCTATTTGGTAAATTATGAGAGCTATGCTGTAACCCAACCTACATACTACTTTGATACATATTTAATCATTTTAATACATATATATAAATAGATGTGGATATGGAGCGATATGGAGACGAAGCCGATGTTCTGATTGTTGGAGGTGGTCCAGCGGGATTATCCGCTGCATGTAAACTCAAACTTTTGGCCAATGAGCAGGGCAAGGAACTGAGAGTGTGTCTGGTGGAGAAAGCCGCAGAAATAGGTAATGCCATTGTCAACCACACGTTTTATAAATATGATTTACAAATCTAGATTTATGTGAGATTTAGATACATAAATGTGTAATAAAACATTAACCTTTTATAGGGGATATTATTCATATTAATTTCTATTTTATTCCAACATGGACAGGTGGTCACACCTTATCAGGAGCTTGCATTGAACCCAGATCTCTTGAGGAGCTGTTTCCTAACTGGAGAGAAATGGGAGTATGTACTAAGCGTTTTCATGAAAAATTAAAAAGTCACAAAGGAACATACAGTATTTCTTCCATAAATTAAAAATATTGATTTTTACGTCTCTTATAAAAAGGGATAATAACCTGTATTCAAAGAATCAGTTATGAGGAAATTTTGGTTCCTTTTGGAAAGCTTTTACCTCTAGTAAACAAGCTGTAAATCAATTCATTTGTCATGTTGACTCTGGTTATTGATATACAGTACATTAATCAACCCAACTTCTCTATAAAACTTGGTACAGGCTGTGGTGTTTTTGATGTGAACTGATGCTATCTTAAGTTTAATGGAATTGCTTAACATTTATAACTAATTGATACTTTAATACAGAGGATGGTTAAAGCATTCAATTTGATCTGAAATTTATATTTGAATATTCTTTCATTTAAACAATTAATCAAATTTTTAGGCTCCTTTGAAAACAGAAGTAAAAGAGGACAAATTTTCATATTTGACAGAAAAGGGTAGAATTCCTATTCCAGTTTTACCAGGTAAGAGATTGTTACAATGCATGTATTAATTGGAATATTTACATCAGTAATGTTTCATAAACTTGTCCATATTAAACAATATTTATAAACAAAACAGGTTTTCTTCACAAAGGGAAATGACTTTTGTTAAAAAAAATGTAGCCTTTAGAGTGATGTTGGTACACAATACAAGAAAATTGTATTTCAGGCATGCCAATGAGTAACCATGGTAATTACATAGTAAGGTTAGGCAATGTTGTGCGATGGCTTGGGGAACAAGCAGAGGCATTAGGAGTTGAGATATACCCTGGCTATGCTGCAAGTGAGGTAGACTTTCATAAGCATGTATTTAATATTGTACAGTCTCTCATTCTCTAATTTTGGATTGATAATAACATACTGTAAACCAACTTACGATTAACCAGTGATAAACTGGTTTGTGGCAACTAAATTTCATGTCCAAGCCTCAATTTTCTCCCACTCAAATAAAAGTTGGTTTACAGTTCCTTGGATTTCTTTGGTTTTATTTCTTTTCTTTATTTAAACAAAAATGCAATAATGAAGCCTTGATAAGCCCATTATCAGTATAAATGTGTGTATATTGCAGGTTTTGTTCCATGAAGATGGAAGTGTGAAAGGAATAGCAACAAATGATGTAGGAATTCACAGAGATGGATCACCTAAGGTATATGTTTTTAGATGTGAAATATGTGCTTGCATGTTACCAACTGAAAAATGTGTAACAAAAAAAGATAATAAAAAATTGTGTAAATATTCAAGGGCATATTTGATTGTACCTTGCATATTTATTTGTACCTTTTTTAGGAAACGTTCGAAAGGGGAATGGAACTTCATGCCAAAGTGACCATATTTAGTGAAGGTTGTCATGGACATTTAGCCAAACAATTGTACAAAAAGTTTGATCTCAGGAAGAACTGTGAACCACAGACCTATGGAATAGGATTCAAAGAACTCTGGGAAATAGACCCAGCACTCCATCAACCAGGGAAAGTAGAGCACACCATTGGATGGCCATTTGTAAGTCTGATGTTATTATCAAGGCTTTAGACTGATTCTTGGATCTCTGTTTGTAAAGGATTGCAGATTTAACTGATGTTTGATGTCTTCAACCTGAATGGTTTTGATATCTTGCATGTATGATAGATTCAAATATGGGAACTACCAAGTTGTATTCAAATGGAAATTACTGGGGTATATACATAGTCAAGTAACTTGCAAATAGAATAATGGTCAAGTATTATGCAACCAATGTTTGATTGGTATGATGTTACTTTTTCAGGATAACAGCACATATGGTGGAACATTCCTGTATCATTTAGACGAAGGTCCTCTCATTGTTGTGGGCATTGTGGTGAGTACCTTTTTAGTGAGAACCTTTAGGAAAAGTAACAGACATTCTATGTACATGTGTAATTCATTTTTGAATATCAAATTTAATATACAGTCAAACTGTGTTCTCTCGAACTAGATGGGACTGTTTAAAAACTTTGAGATATCCGAGTATTGGAGATACTGAGGGTAAAATACTTCAAAAATAAGTGGTTGGGACTTACAAATCACTTTGACATATCCATTGTATTCCAGTTTTCGAGATATTGAAGTTCAACTGTACATGAGTGTATGATTATTTTTACAATACATACTGCTGGCTTTGATGAAAGCATTAAATACTTGACTGTAAGCAATGTTTTTCAAAATAACATGTACTTACCTGGATAATAAATATTCCTTAGATATTTTATATGGTTTGAAAATTTTTTTCTTGTTTTGCAGGTTGGTCTAGATTATAAAAATCCCTACATGAGTCCATTTAGAGAATTCCAGAGATTTAAGCATCATCCATCTATTGAACCTCTATTCCGTACGGGAAAAAGAATTGGGTATGGAGCAAGGGCATTAAATGAGGGAGGAGTGCAGGTAAATCATAAAACAACATTATACTGTAAAATCATCAATTTTTGCGAAAGGGGAAGCAGTTAAGAAATTTGGGTTTTTGTTTGTAACCCAAGAATTTATATCTCAATGAGTATTGATAAATAGCTTAAATGATTTTGGATGTTCAAAAACCAATATTTGAACAAGAAATAAAGAATTGCCCCTTTTGACATTTGGTAATCCCTTGATGGACAGGTTTGATCTGACTATTTACTTTGCATCTATACTGCTTTTGGGACTAAAATGTACATTTATATGATAATTTTATGTTATATTTCGTAAATTCTCTTTGAAATAAATATTTTAGCAAATTTTTGAACTGAAACATTTTATCTTTGTCCATTAGTCAATTCCCAAACTGACTTTCCCTGGAGGTTGTTTGATTGGATGTAGTCCAGGATTTATGAATGTGCCAAAAATAAAGGGTACCCACAATGCAATGAAGAGTGGCATGTTGGCAGCTGAATCTGTGTTTGATATAGTAACAGATGAAGAGAAAGTTGCTCAGTCACCAACTACAGGTAAAAATTGACAGACAAATCCGACAAGCAACTGACACGGTCATTTTCTGAATTAATCACGCTGCAAATTTCCTGCCGCTAAAAATATAATTCATAATGGCATATATATCTTTGTATGTCTCCCACTGATATAATGTACAATCAGCCTTTTCTTTGAAATTGTCAATAAACCAGTATTCATGTGCTTCAATATTATACATGGCTCTCGAAATGTTTTTGCAAATGTTTCTTGCCATGAACAAGTCTTTCTATGTCTCTCAATTTTTAATATCAACTTATTGGATTAACTCTTTTCATAGGTTTAGAACCTGTCAAGTATGAGGAGAACTTGAAGAACAGCTGGCTGTGGAAGGAGCTCTATGCTGTCCGTAATGTTAGGCCGTCCTTCAACACAAGTCTGGGAACTGTAGGGGGTGTACTATACACTGGTCTCTTCTATTGGATAATGAGAGGAAAGGAGCCATGGACTCTACATCATGGGGGTATGTTGTCTAAGCATTTTAGTATATACAACAATTTTGGTAGTAGGAAATGGATATCATCTTGTATTTTAACTTGTCAATTGTTCTGTCTGTCTAATTCCAGGACCTGATAATGAAAAGTTAAAACCAGCCAAAGAGTGTAAGGTTATAGACTACCCAAAACCAGATGGAGTTGTGAGTTTTGACCTTTTGACCTCTGTAGCCCTCACCGGCACCAATCATGACCACGACCAGCCAGCTCACCTGACATTGATGGATGACTCTGTTCCTGTTAATCATAATCTGGCAATCTATGATGGCCCTGAACAGAGATTTTGTCCAGCAGGTATGTTTGTACTTTAGGTTCCTAATCTTTTCTTTATGTACTATAGGAAATTATATGAAACAAGTACAATTTCATTTTACTAGTGGGGCAAAATCTAATAGAAATAATCTTTTTAATTGATATAATAGTCATTTATTCCATTGAGAGTTATCTCTCTTTACAGTTGGTCAGTTTACCTTAATTTTCGAAATAATGGCTAAATTGTGTTAAATTGTAAGTTGGGTATATTCTAGAGACATGTACATTGTGGATGCTAAATTACTGTATATATGTAAATGTAAATGTACATGTACTTAACTATTCAATGATATGATTAATCTTTTAGATTATCAAATCTTCAATGTTGGACATGGATTTGATACTTAGGTATTCAAATGTACAATATTTTTGCAGGTGTTTACGAATATGTAGAGTTGGAGGATGGCAGTGGTAAAAGACTACAGATTAATGCTCAAAACTGTATTCACTGTAAAACCTGTGATATCAAGGACCCCAGTCAGAACATCAACTGGGTGTGTCCCCAGGGAGGGGAGGGACCAGCATACAATGGAATGTGAACAATCTGGCCATCTCACTCACAACTTCTCCTGTGGTTTGACAAAGCTTACACTTGTGTGAACAAGTTGTCTTCCTGTTTCACTACAGATTTTTATGTGTCATCTTCTTTTTGTTACAATAGCAAGAGAAGATGAGAATTCTGTACCAATGTTTCAAAAATGCAGTTTTTCTCAGGGATGCTGTAAGTGAATGCAGTGGCATGAAAAAATTGCCTTTTGATTACTGAAAACATGAAACAATACCGAGCAGTCTTCTATTTTGCAAAATAAGTCTTCATGTATAATTGTATATGCTTTCATTTAGATATAAAACTGAAGTCTATGTGAACTAGAAATTGTAATTTTCTAGAACATCTTTTCCAAACACTCTTTTGAGAGTTCATGAATATCAAGTTTTGTAGAATTTAAATTGCAATGAATCTCATGAAAAAAAGTCAATCAGCGGTACTAGCTATATATTTTTTGGATTTGTAAATAGTTACCTAGTTTCACTATAGATTTCAAGTCCAATATGTAGTTTTCCTGGTGTTTGTTAAAAACTTATTTACATCTATATGAACTGTATTTGGAGCTTGTCTTTACACACAATCATAATGATTATATTTATTGAATTTGAAGTAAATTGTTGAATGTTGATATTTTTCTTTAATGCATGTGAATGCAGATGAAATTGTAATTTTAAGTCACTTAAGCATCTACAAGTGTATGAGTTGGGGAACATAGTTTTGTTCTCTAACCCCGCCCAGAGGCCTATGTCTGTAGTTCCATGGGAAATTCAAGTTGACGGTCCATCAACCTATATTTATTGTGGAGCTACAGTTCTGCAGCTAATATCTGATAATTATAAAGGGGTAAAAAATGGTAAAGAGTAAAAATCGAAGAAAAAAAAATTGCAATCTATCATAATCCCAAGTACTTAGAAGTCAAACTAAATGCACTGTTAAAGAGATAGAAAGGAAGCCACTTTCAAAATTTGAAGCTTTCTTTAATTTCCTTGAATTGGGTTATACTTTGCAAGTGCTTTATTGTGAACTGTTAGTCTGTTCATCCTTTATAGCTAACTGAGACAAATCGGTGGGGTGCTTATGCTACATCCCAGGCGTCGGCTTCTGGACCTGATAAAAGTTTTTGGAGCAGGCATCTAAGTTCACCAAACTTACATGGATGGTGCATCTGGACATAATTATGGGCTTGAAAGACTTGGATGCTGAATCTGGGCTATGAATTTCAGATGCAGGAGGAGGTTAAGGTTTTTGGGGCAGGTTAAAGGTTTTGGAGCAGGTGCCCTTTGATGGCCATATTTAAGTTACTCCTGGTTCTTACTTCACTAAACTTGCAGGGATGGTGCATCTTATGATACTTATGCACTTGACAGGCTTGAGTGCTGAATCTGAGCCATTGTTTTCAGATGCTGGAAGAGGTTAAGGTTTTTGGAGCTGGTTTAAGTTTTTTGAGCAGGTGCCGTTTGATGACTATGTCTCATGACTACTCGCCTTTTAATTAAATATGTTTAAAAAAGTCCAAGACCATCCAGCCCAGGGGCGGATCCAGGATTTGAAGTTAGAGGGGGCGCCAGTTTTAGGCAAGGGGTCTGGAGGCCCCCAGTGGGTCCAGGGCAAAGCCCTGCTGGGGGTTCAGGGTCGAAGCCCCCGGAAGCTCCTGAATTCTAGAGATTTTGTAGTATAAAAATGAAGTCTTTAAATTTAGACTTTTGTGATATTTCTTCTCGTGAGTATACTTAAAAGTAAAACAATTGTTCACAATTTTTAAATGTTTGGAGAGATAAGGCCTGCAATAATCCCATGAATAACCTCTGCCTTGCAGAAATATAAAGAAATGTCCTTTCATTTCAATGGGGGTCCTGGGGACGAAGCCCTCGGAAGCTCCTGGATTCTAGAGATTTTGTAGGATAAATTGTAGTCTTCATATTTAAACTTTTTTGATATTTCTTCTCGTGATTATACTTAAAAGTAAAATAATTATTTATAATTTTAAAGGTTTGTAGATTTTAGGCCTGCAGAAATCCCATTAAAACCATATGCCTTGAAGAAATATAAGAAACAATTCCTTTTTTTCCTTACGAATGGCTGTAAATTAATCAGTTTAAAAAATCTAGTTCAATGGGACGATGTTTAAAAAAAGATAACGATGCCAGCTTGTATCATAATAAACATGGAAGAGTCGTTAAATACTCAAGCTAGTTAAACCAATTACTTTAAAGTGGGTAACTGGTCACATTTGAACCCAAGGAGAGCGCAACTAAAATGGGCATTCTACTGTACGTTACACCATTGAACCCAGGGGTTTTCTTCATACTACTCCGTTGAAATTAATCTAATGTACAGAAATCCCATGAGTTTCCAAAAAGTTGATAATTAAGACTCGCAATTTGTACATTTTCTTTGCCAGAAGGAGTATGATTTAACTTTATTTTGACAATTTTAGGGGGGGGGGGGCCTCTCTTACGTTAGTGACCAGACGAAAAGTGGATGGCCAATCCATATATTTCTATTGATGATAATGAAAAGGTACACTTCGTTTGCTGCATGCCTGCTTTAATTTCATTTTACTGAGGACAATAAGAACATGCCCGAAATAGCTCTCCCACAAACTCGGGCAATTATAATTTCCCATACCATCACTATGATATTAATTACCAAAGCTTTTTTAAAAATTCCATCTATTATATATGTAAAGAGAAAAAGTAGAAAAACGGTGTCTGTACTCCTTAATTCTAAGATTTTAATTACTTATATAGGTGTAAGGCTGCCCTGGACAGAATCCACAGACGGTTGAGGTCAGAAAATTTTGTTCCTCCACATCTTACTCTTTCAGGGTTGGATCAGTTTGACCATAAAAAAGTTTTTCTCATAATAAAAATATATATCCTATACCTAATAATAAGTATAGGGTATATATTTTTATTATGAGAAAAATATATAACGTCAGGTGGCAGTGCCTGTGATAAAATCAGACATCCATTTGCGCCGATAAAAACATCACTGTGTAACATTGCAATAGAAATACTGTATAGTATATTAAAACGCATAAAAACGCGAGGCATTTTCCACTTGATTACGTATGATACATTAAGTCTTTGATGCATGATTCATGTGGGTAATAAAGGTAGCGCTCATTGCAGAAAAAAAAATACAGAACCTGCTTGTATTTCCGCTCACAGGTGCTCGGGGACAGGACCCCTCCTTTGGGGGATAATATTAAGGTTGAACATGTCACTGACCCCTTGTAGATCTATCAATCACCCATCAATACAGTCTGTGTGCCCATCCCCTGGGTCTGTACAACCTTAACCAGGGCCAGTATACCCATCACCAGGGTCCTAATACCTATCACCAGGATCAGAGTTCGTATCACCAGGGTCTGTATGACCATCATTAGAGTCTGTATATCCATAACAAAGGCCAGTATACCCATCAACAGAGTCCCAATACCTATCACCAGGGTCAGAGTTCGTATCACCAGGGTCTGTATGACTATCACCAGGATCTGTACACCCATAACCAGGGCCAGTATACCCATCACCAGGGTCTTAATACTATCACCAGGGTCAGAGTTCGTATCACCAGGGTCTGTATGACCATCACCAGGATCTGTACACTCATAACTAGGGCCGGAATACCCATCACCAGGCTCTCAATACCTATCACCAGGGTCAGAGTTCGTATCACAAGGGTCTGTATGACTATCACCAGGATCTGTACACCCATAACCAGGGCCAGTTTACCCATAACCAGGGTCTCAATACCTATCACCATGGTCAGATTCGTATCACCAGGGTCTGTATTACCATCACCAGGGTCTGTATACCCATAACCAGGGCCAGTATACCCATCACCAGGGTCTCAATACCTATCACGAGGGTCAGATTCGTATCACAAGGGTCTGTATTACCATCACCAGGGTCTGTACACCCATAACCAGGGCCAGTATATCCATCTCTAGGGTCTCAATATCTGTCACCAGGGTCAGAGTTCGTATCACCAGGGTCTGTATTACCATCACCAGGGTCTGTACACCCATAACCAAGGCCAGTATACTGAGTACCCATGACCAGGGTCTCAATACCTATCACCAGTTGGTCAGAGTACGTATCACTAGAGTCTGTGTGCATATCACCCGCGTCTGTACATCCATAACCAGGGCCAGTATACCCATCATTAAGGTCTCAATACCTATCACCAGGGCCAGAGTTCGTATCACCAGGGTCTGTATGACTATCACCAGGATCTGTACACCCGTAACCAGGGCCAGTTTACCCATCACCAGGGTCTTAATACCTATCACCAGGGTCAGAGTTCGTATCACCAGGGTCTGTATGACCATCACCAGGATCTGTACACCCATAACTAGGGCCGGAATACCCATCACCAGGCTCTTAATACCTATCACCAGGGTCAGAGTTCGTATCACCAGGGTCTGTATGACCATCACCAGGGTTTGTATACCCATAACCAGGGCCAGTATACCCATCACCAGGGTCTCAATACCTATCACCAGGGTCAGAGTTTGAATCACCAGGGTCTGTATGGCCATCACCAGGGTCTGTACACCCATAACCACGGCCAGTACACCCATCACTAGGGTCTTAATACCTATCACCAGGATCAGAGTTCGTATCACAAGGGTCTGTATGACCATCACCAGGATCTGTACACCCATTACTAGGGCCGGAATACCCATCACCAGGCTCTCAATACCTATCACCAGGGTCAGAGGTCGTATCACAAGGGTCTGTATGACTATCACCAGGATCTGTACACCCATAACCAGGGCCAGTTTACCCATAACCAGGGTCTCAATACCTATCACCATGGTCAGATTCGTATCACAAGGGTCTGTATTACCATCACCAGGGTCTGTATACCCATAACCAGGGCCAGTATACCCATCACCAGGGTCTCAATACCTATCACGAGGGTCAGATTCGTATCACAAGGGTCTGTATTACCATCACCAGGGTCTGTACACCCATAACCAGGGCCAGTATATCCATTTCTAGGGTCTCAATATCTGTCACCAGGGTCAGAGGTCGTATCACCAGGGTTTGTATTACCATCACCAGGGTCTGTACACCCATAACCAGGGCCAGTATACCCATGACCAGGGTCTTAATACCTATCACCAGTTGGTCAGAGTACGTATCACTAGAGTCTGTGTGCATATCACCCGCGTCTGTACATCCATAACCAGGGCAAGTATACATATCATTAAGGTCTCAATACCTATCTCCAGGGCCAGAGTTCGTATCACCAGGGTCTGTATGACTATCACCAGGATCTGTACACCCGTAACCAGGGCCAGTTTACCCATCACCAGGGTCTTAATACCTATCACCAGGGTCAGAGTTCGTATCACCAGGGTCTGTATGACCATCACCAGGATCTGTACACCCATAACTAGGGCCGGAATACCCATCACCAGGCTCTCAATACCTATCACCAGGGTCAGAGTTCGTATCACCAGGGTCTGTATGACCATCACCAGGGTTTGTATACCCATAACCAGGGCCAGTATACCCATCACCAGGGTCTTAATACCTATCACCAGGGTCAGAGTTTGAATCACCAGGGTTTGTATGGCCATCACCAGGGTCTGTACACCCATAACCACGGCCAGTACACCCATCACCAGGGTCTCAATACCTATCGCCAGGGTCAGATTCGTATCACCAGAGTCTGTGTCCTCATCACCAGGGTCTGTATACATATAACCAGGGTTAGTATAAGTATCACAACGGTCTGTAAATCCATCACCAGGGTCAAAGTACGTATTACCTAAGTCTGTTAATCCATCACCAGGGTCAGAGTACATATCACCAAGCTCTCTGTACCCATCACCAGTGTCTTAATACGTATCACCAGGGTCTGTAAATCTATTAGCAGGGTCATTATACCTATCATTAGTGTCTGTGTGTACGTATCACCAAAGTATGTGCATATTACCAGGGTCAGTATACACATAATCAGGGTCAGTAAACGTATCACTAGGGTCTGTAAACCTATCACCAGGGTCATTATACCCATCACTAGAGTTTGTGTGCCAACAATGGTCTGAACAACAATAACCAGGGTCAGTATACCCGTCAACAGGGTCTCAGTACCTGTGTGGGGTCTGTGTGCCCAACATCAGGGTCAGTATACCCATTACCAGGGTCAGAGTACGTATCACAAGAACTGCAAACCTATCACCGTGGTCAGTATACATATTACTAGGGTCAGTGTTTGTATCACCAGGGTCTGTGTGCCCATCACCATGGTCAGTATACCCATAACCAGAGTCAGTGTACCCATAACTACAGTCAGAATACCCATCACCAGGATCTCAATACCTATCACCAGGGACGATGGGTCACAAACCCTTGTGATACGTACACGGACTCTGTCGATAGGTATACTGACCCTGGTGATAGAGAATGTGATAGATATACCAGTGACACAGACTCTTGTGATAGGTATACTGACCTTAAGGATGGGCACACAGACCCTCGTAATGCGTACACTGTCCCTGGTGATAGGTATTGAAACCTTGGTAATGGGCATACTGGCCATGGTTATGGTTGTACAGACCCTGGTGATGGACACACAGACCCTGGTGATACGAACTCTGGCCCTCTTGATAGGTATATACTGGCCCTGGTTATGGGCATACATACTATGGTGATGGGCACACAGACTCTAGTGATGGGTATACTGACCCTTGTGATAGATTTGCAGACCCTTGTGATACGTATTTAGACCTCAGTGATGGGCACACAGAGCTATTTGATAGATATACTGACCCTGATGATGGGCATAGTGATATGTGTTCTGACCCGGACGTTAGGTAAACTGACTCTGGTGATAAGTAAAAGGTAATATGTAGAAAGATCATGGTGAAAGTCTACTAACCAAGGTATATGATGAACAAACCCTGATGATAAGTGCACTGACTGTTGTGTATACTGACCCTGATGATGGGCACATAGACCCTAGTGATGCGTACACTATCCCTGGTGATAGTTATTAAGAACCTGGTGATGGGTAAACTGACCCTGGTGATGGATATACAGACCATGGTGATGTGCACACAGACCCTAGTACTACGAACACGGACCCTAGTGATAGGTATGATGACCAAATTAATAGGTTTACAGTTCTGGTGATACGTATTCTGACCCTAGTGATGGGCACACAGACCTTGGTAATATGTACACTGACACTGGTATTAGGCAATGAGACTCTGGTGATGGGTATACTGGCCCTGGTTATGGGCAAACAGACACTTGTGATGGGCACACAGATACTAATAATGGGTATTATGACCCTGCTGACAGATTTACAGACCCTGGTGATGGCCATACAGACCCTGGGGATACGAACTATGGCCCTGGTGATAGGTATTAAGACCCTGGTGATTGGTAAACTGGCCCTGGTTATGTTTGTACAGACCCTGGTGATATGCACACCGACTCTGGTGATACGTACTCTGACCCTGGTGATAGGTATTGAGACCCTGGTGATACGAACTCTGACCCTGGTGATAGGTATTGAGACCTTGGTGATGGGTATACTGTCCCTAGTTATGGGTATACAGACCCTATTGATGGTCATACAGACCCTGGTGATACGAACTCTGATCCTGGTGATAGGTATTGGGACCCTGGTGATGGGTATTGAGACCCTGGTGATGGGTATTCTTGCCCTGGTTATGGGTGTACAGACCCTGGTGATGGCCATACAGACCCTGGTGATACGAACTCTGGTCCTGGTGATAAGTATTGAGACCCTGGTGATGGGTATTCTGGCCCTGGTTATGGGTGTACAGACCCTGGTGATGGCCATAAAGACCCAGGTGATACGAACTCTGACCCTGGTGATAGGTATTGAGACCCTGGTGATGGGTAAACTGGCCCTGGTTACGGGTGTACAGATCCTGATGATAGTCATACAGACCTTAGTGATACGAACTCTGACCCTGGTGATAGGTATTGAGACCCTGGTGATGGGTATTCTTGCCCTGGTTATGGGTGTACAGACCCTGGTGATGGCCATACAGACCCTGGTGATACGAACTCTGGTCCTGGTGATAAGTATTGAGACCCTGGTGATGGGTATTCTGGCCCTGGTTATGGGTGTACAGACCCTGGTGATGGCCATACAGACCCAGGTGATACGAACTCTGACCCTGGTGATAGGTATTGAGACCCTGGTGATGGGTAAACTGGCCCTGGTTACGGGTGTACAGATCCTGGTGATAGTCATACAGACCCTAGTGATACGTACTCTGACCCTGGTGATAGGTATTGAGACCCTGGTGATGGGTATACTGGCCCTGGTTATGGTCGTACAGACCCTGGTGATACGAACTCTGGCCCTGGTGATAGGTATTGAGACCTTAATGATGGGTATACTTGCCCTGGTTATGGATTTGCAGACGCGGGTGATATGCACACAAACTCTGGTGATACGTACTCTGACCATGGTGATAGGTATTAAGACCCTGGTGATGGGTATGCTGGCCCTGGTTATGGGTATACAGACCCTGGTGATGGTCATACAGACCCTGGTGATACGAACTCTGACCCTGGTGATAGGTATTGGGACTCTGGTGATGGGTGTACAGGCGGCCCTGGTTATGAATGTACAGACCCTGGTGATGGTCATACAGATCCTGGTGATACGAACTCTGACCCTGGTGATAGGTATTGGGACCCTGGTGATGGGTATAATGGCCCTGGTTATGGGCAAACAGACACTTGTGATGGCCACACAGACACTAATAATGGGTATTATGACCCTGCTGACAGATTAACAGACCCTGGTGATGGCCATACAGACCCTGGTGATACGAACTATGGCCCTGGTGATAGGTATTAAGACCCTGGTGATGGGTAAACTGGCTCTGGTTATGTTAGTACAGACCCTGGTGATATGCACACCGACTCTGGTGATACGTACTCTGACCCTGGTGATAGGTATTGAGACCTTGGTGATGGGTATACTGGCCCTAGTTATGGGTATACAGACCCTATTGATGGTCATACAGACCCTGGTGATACGAACTCTGACCCTGGTGATATTTATTGAGACCCTGGTGACGGGTATTCTTGCCCTGATTATTGGTGTACAGCCCCTGGTGATGGCCATACAGACCCTGGTGATACGAACTCTGGCCCTGGTGATAGGTATTAAGACCCTGGTGATGGATAAACTGGTCCTGGTCGTTGGTTTACAGATCCTGGTGATAGTCATACAGACCCCGGTGATACGAACTCTGACCCTGGTGATAGGTATTGAGAGCCTGGTGATGGGTATACTGGCCCTGGTTATGGATTTGCAGACGCGGGTGATATGCACACAAACTCTGGTGATACGTACTCTGACCCTGGTGATAGGTATTGAAATTATTTTGTGATGTACGCTGAGGCATGCTTCATTTAAACTAAGTTTATTGCTTTCAATAGTGAACAGCCACCAAAATAAAACTAGAAAAACTTCGTCTTCAAGTTCAAACTCATCTTTGGATGAAGCCTTGCCCAAGCGAGACCCAATCATAGTAAACTGTGACGAATGGTACAGTTTTGTCTCTAAGGAGGATGCTGACCCCCAGGCCTGCTGGCTGAAGAGGAAGGAACAAGAGAGAATTAGAGTAAGTTTTTCTTATATTTTGCCCAATAAACATTGGTTCTTGTACATGATCAATAGCCTAGGTTAATTTCAATGCTGACTTATTTGATTGATCAATTATAACAGTTGATTGATCACATTGTTGACTTATTTGACCGATTAATAGCCTAGGTTGATTTCATGATTCAGTTGACTGATTTGATTGATCAATAGCCTTGGTTGATTTCATTATTCAATTGACTGATTTGATTGATCAATAGCCTTGGTTGATTTCATTATTCAGTTGACTAATTTGATTGATCAATAGCCTAGGTTGATTTCATTATTCATTAGACTGATTTGATTGATCAATAGCCTAGGTTGATTTCATTATTCAGTTGACTGATTTGATTGATCAATAGCCTAGGTTGATTTCATTATTCAGTTGACTGATTGATTGATCAATAGCCTAGGTTGATTTCATTATTCAGTTGACTGATTGATTGATCAATAGCCTAGGTTGATTTCATTATTCAGTTGACTGATTTGATTGATCAATAGCCTAGGTTGATTTCATTATTCATTGACTGATTTGATTGATCAATAGCCTTGGTTGATTTCATTATTCATTTGACTGATTTGATTGATCAATAGCCTTGGTTGATTTCATTATTCAGTTGACTGATTTGATTGATTAATAGCCTAGGTTGATATATATGTTGACCTACTTAATTGATTAATAACCTAGGTTGGTTTTAATGTTGACTTATTTGATTGATCAATAGCCTATGTTGAATTAAATGTTGACTTATTTGATTTTTTTTAAGGCTGCAAAAGCTGCCCAGATAGTGGCAACATCTCCAACTTCTTCCTCTGGGACTTCATTGGACTCCTTTGATAAATTTCAGCAGAATGGTAGGAATATTTAATAAAGATTTTGTAATAAAAATACATTAAATTTCACTGAAAAAGATGAATAGAGATATATGTGATTTCAGCATCATTAGAAGTTATATGATCTCATTTTTTACTGGGTCTTTCAAAGGAAAAATCCGGTAATTGAAATGGTGTAAATGGCATTTGGGCGGCTGCCAAAAGGGTATCCCTATTGTACGTATAATTCCTTCTACAGTTTTCAAGATAGGAAGTTGTTCTTTTGCAGATCAATTGTACATATATCAGAGGTGTGCATATTGCTAGGATTTTGATTTCTGATAATTTATGAAAAAAAATACCAGCTGCTGAACTTAGTCATCTTTTTTGGCAAAATATTGCATATAGGGTACCCCTATTGTACGGATAACTCCTCCTGTAGTTTTCAAAATAGGAAGTTGTTCTTCAGCAGATCAATTGTACATATATCAGAGGTGTGCATATTGCTAGGATTTTGATTTCTGATAATTTATAAGAAAAAAATGGTTTAATTCAATAAAAAATTTAAAACTGAATTGTGTTAATTGAATTGAGAGTGGATAAATAGAATACTTATAATAAAAACTGTAGATGACAAAATTCCTAACATAGAAAAAAATATCCTGTCCCTGGTTCACATTATGGGAGCATTTAAGAAACAGTCATATGTAATATTTCGTGAAAACATTAATTTACATGTATTTATTTAATAGTTTCTGACAAGTAATTGCAATTTTAATATTTATGATTCACTTGTCTTGCTTTATGATTTATAATGAATCTTATGATGTACATGTAGGCATGCTTATGGTAATTAAACAAAGATTGTTGTTATAAATAGCAAATCGAAACCAGAACAAGACACCTTCTCCACCGTCCTCTGTCTCTTCGACTGAAGAAGTCCCAAGAGTCGACCCAAGACAATCATCTCCAAAGGCTTCTCTCTCTGATGATTCATCTTCAGTCATTAAAGGTTCAAATGGCACAGTTATTCAGCATTTTAAACATTTATATTTTTGGCTTTCTAGCCATTTATTAACAGTATTATATTATTCTGTCTTCAAACTTTTGTTGTTATAAAATTAATGTTTTATAATTGTTTCTTAAAATTTAATATGATAATTTAATTCTTTTAATATTATGTCATACAAGCATACTTCCATTTTAAACAAAGTTTGTTGTTTCCAATAGTGAACAGACACAAAGGACCTTCACCTCCTACCTCTGTTGTCTCATCAAACGAAGACGATGTTCCAGGAAAATTTTATCCCAAGGATGATAACCTCTATTGTGATTCACCATCAGGCATTAAAGGTTCAAATGGGAAGCACTTCGTCAAAATTGGCCAATATATAAACAACGTTTATAAAAAAGAAAAACTCTGCGATATTTCCTTCAGACTGGACAATACGGTATTTAAATCCTACCCATAAGGTTGTTCTCGCCTCGCAGAGCAAGCTATTTGAGAGAATCTTCCAGAGCAATTAGGCTTTGACTGAGCTCCCTGTCACTGCCAAACAAATAAGAGTCAGAGGAATTTCAGGGGAGGCTTTGCACATATTCATTAGTGTCATGTACTCGGGAAATGTGCACCTCATAAAACCCAAATGTCTCCTTGAGATTCTTCAGCTAGCTCGGGTCTTTGAAGTTGAGCCAATCACATACATGTGCTACCAGCTAGTGTCTTCGCTTGGTAATGAGGACATCCTATGCCTTCTTCCAAGGATGAGAAAAGCTGGAGAAGGAAAAGTATGTGACGTCATAATCGATGTTATTGCCAAGAAATTTCTGGACATAAGAAATTGTCCATCCTTTTTGGACTTGGATTTTCATTCTCTCTGCTTGATCCTGCTGAATAATTAATGGACTGAATGTCAATTCGGAAATGGAGGTGTTTGATACAGCTGTCAGCTGGCTCCATCATCACAATGTAGAGGAAAGATTGAAACACCTTGACCAGGTGATGGACACTATCCGCTTCAGTCTTTTATCTCACAAGGACCTGATGGCTTGTTTTAGAAAATGCCCAGCCCTGAAGCAGAGCCCCCATTGTGTGGGCCTTATCACAATGGCTAACTCGTAAATACTTGTACTCTTATAAGTCAATTATACATTACTCTTTATGAGCTTAAAAAATATTCAGATCCCCTGATTCATTTTCGAGGAAAGCTTACACTCAATAATATATTTTTGATTACTGGTGCAATTAATAAATACATCCTATGTAATTTTAATGAAATAAATGCATGAGCATGCAGCTAATGATTTATAGCATCTTTTCATCTTGTTATTCAGGGTTCAAACCTCAATTGACCTCAAGCAGCAAGATCCTCTGAATCTGGAGGCTTCCAAGGACAGGAATGTTGATATCATTGGACCAAGTGTTGACCAATATCTAAGTGTGAGTACTAGAAGTTGTCATTTCTTTTTATCTGACTTCTGTGTTGAAGTTTGTTTTCTATCAGTCTATCTCTAATTTTTCTAAACAGGGAAAAGGACCTATCAAGTTATATTGTTTTGATGTGCATAAATTATATAGATGAATATATAGATATTTATCATTGTACATGTACTTCGCAAATTTTAGAGCACTTAAATTACATGT